>MJUU01064183.1:97497-193172 GCA_002080025.1 Modiolus philippinarum
GAGTTGAAGCGATAACAAGGCTTAAGGTCATCGGTGACCTTGACCGGTGACCTTTCACCTTGACATTTTTAGATGGCCATATATGACTTATGAACAATGGTGAAGGTTACAGGTTTCTACGACTTATAGTTTTGGAGTATTTAGCGTTAATGCGAACTCAAAATCTTTCAAAGGGCAATAACTCATATAAAGAGTCGTCAAATTTCTTCGGACCAAATGTAACAAAGTTGCGTCTCATGATAATAAACATTTTTCCCATTATATGTTTTCAGCCATCTATTACGGTTTTTGAGTTTAAGCGATGACAAGGGGTAAGGTCAAAGGTCAAAGTCACCGATGACCTTTGACCTTGACATTTTTAGATGTAACTTATATCAACTAAGAATAATGGTGAAGGTCCCATGTCTCTACGACTAACCGTTTAGAAGTTTTGAGCGATGACGGAAATTGAAAATCTTCAAAGGGCAATAACTCCCCCAAAAAGTATACCGCACGGTTTCGGACCAAATGTAATGAAGTTCCATCATGACCTAACGAACATTTTCCCCATTACACTTCATCAGCTATCTTTTACGGTTTTCGAGTTTAAGTGATCACAAGGTATTTAGTGAAAAGGGGAAGAACTCCGTAATGGAACAAAATTCCGAATGTGGCCCTCGTCTGCGAAAAGTTTATGTCTGCCCGGTATTTTGTGCGAAAGCTCAATTCGACATGTCGCGTACAGTTTTGGGCCGAAGAGTTTAAAAGTTGGCGGAAAAAAAAAATAATAATAATAATCAGAAGAAATACTATAAGGTCTACCGAGAAGGTTCTCGGGTAGACCTTAATTATATGTAAAACGAAAAATTGACATTGAAACATTGTTCTGCACATTTAACAGGTTTAAAAACAGATTTTTAATTTTTGTTTTATACACTTCATTTGTGGAACTCGAGCTTTGGTATTGTTTTGTCTCTCACAACAGACACTCTTATTTTCAAATCTTAATAGTAATTCTCTGTAAGCACTTGTAGTTTTACATAGGAGTTAGGACTTGCATTGTCTCAGATTCACCCGATACTTTTAACACAACATTAACTTTCAATTGTGATGTGAAAATGAATTTGATTTAATTTGATTGGTGTAAGGTAGCCATTGAAACTGGTATTCATTTTAATAAAAGTCAATTGTTGTCCATTGTCTTAAAGCATACACTTACCAAGTAAAATTTCGGGTACATACAAGGAAAATGTTATCTAAAAGGAAAGAACTAAGCATTCCTATTTGGAAAAACACAAAAACCTTGTGTTGATGATGGTTGCTAAGGTAGTTGCCATGACGCCAAACCTGGCAATTTTTTTTCTGATTTACAAACAAATTCTTAATCATAATTAATATTGTGACCTTGCCATAAATTTTCAAGGTCAATGGTAAAATCAATTGTATTTGAGTATGTTGTCTTGAATTTGGTGACATTGCTACAGACCAAACATTCAGTCAATATCCAATGTAATGTTAAAAAACGGCCAAGACAGCAAATGTTTAAAAAATAATTAGAGTGGCCTTTTAAGTCAATTTCAAGGTCAAAGTTCATCAGTTATATTTTCTTACATTTTAGAATGCTGTGATTTGTTGAAAGTTGGTCACATTATCATGTATATTTCTACGAGTTGTCAATAAAAGTCTAATTGACTTTACGTACTGGCCTCCTGATAAAAATAGATAAAATTTACATTCACATTAAAAACCGGATAAAAGCTTAATTGATTTTTCGTATCGACCGAGTAATAAAAATCGATATTTGAAATTATTTGATTAAAAATCATGTTTTCTTATAAATGATATGTAACTCTAGTAAGAGACATACAATATGTCTTTGGTTTAGTCTATATTCATTTGATCTCAAGTAATTTTAGTTCCAAACTCTAAATGGAGCATACAAGAGCAAACAGTACAAAAAAAAAGAACGCTGTAGTTAAAATTAATGGTGCAAACGAGAAAGTGCAGACAAACACGTACTCAATATGTTCAGAGATAAAATTATTTTCAAAGTCACCAATAGAATAAATTTTTATAAAGATAATTATAAAGAGTCACCACCTAAGCTGTCTGTAAACAGAATTAAGTTAAAATTAAAAGATCTTAGTAATAAATATGTGTTTGTACCAGTTGACAAAGCCTCTAACAACATTTCTATTATTTGAAAGAAATACTACATCGATGTCCAACAAAATGAATTATCAAAGTCTAACACTTTCAAACGTACTAATTTTGAAGAAAAATCATTAACCAAACAGCAATTCAACGATACAAAAATGCTCCAAGTTCCACCCAAAGATAACACCTTGCCTACTATGTACTGGGTTCCTAAGCTTCACAAAAATCCCTACAAACATCGTTTTATTTCGGCATCGAGTAACTGTTCTACCACTAATTTATCCATCCATTTAACCAGTGCGTTCACCTGTATTAAAGAGTTAGTTATCAAATACTGTGAAAAAAACTATCAAAACTCTGGTGTAAATTACTTTTGGAGTGTAAAAAATTCCATTGAAGTTTTAGATAAATTACAATCAATAAAAAGACCAGTTTCGTCTATTGACAGTTATGATTTTTCTACACCTTATACAACCCTTCCACATAAATTGATTAAATCAAAATTGGGACAACTTATTAAATGGTCTTTCAAATTTTCTGGTCTACAGTTCATTTGTTGTAATAAAAAGCAAGGATTCTTCTCTAATATCATTTACAATAATCATAGTTCCTGGACTTGTGATGACATGATTAAGGCACTGAATTTTTTGCTGGACAATATTTTTGTTCGTTTTGGCAACATCGTTTATCGACAGGTCATTGGAATTCCCATGGGTACAAACTGTGCACCTCTCATTGCAGATCTTTTTCTGTTCTGTTACGAACGGGACTTTATGAAAAAACTACAGAATGGAACCGTACAAAACAGTTATCCACTTATTTCAATTTTCAACGATAACAGCAGGAACATCGACGATATCCTTACTATTGACAATCCCCAGTTTTTAGACTCTGTCGACCTCATATACCCGCAAGAACTGAAACTTAATAAAGCAAACGATGATTCTAAATACTGCCCATTTCTTGATCTTACTATCATCATTGACTCTGGCAAAATTAAAACTAAAATTTATGATAAAAGGGATGATTTTGATTTCACAATTACTAATTTCCCTTTTCTTGATGGCGACGTTCCTGTAGCTCCATCATACGGGGTGTATATATCACAACTACAACGATTCGCACGCGTCTGTCCTACTCTTGACGACTTTAATGAGCTTAACCTTATTATCACATCCAAACTTTTACAACAAGGTTACAGATTTCATAAATTGATTAACACCTTTAAGAAGTTTTATAGAAGATTCTAAATATGGTGCGTCTCGCAAACAGCTTATTACTAAGGGCATTTCTCACCCACGATTTTATGGAAATGTTGTTAAAAAATGTCAAAAACTGATAAAAAATCCAGAAAAACTGGGACGTAACTTACATTCTTTACGTAATAGGGGATATTGACAGGATATTCTTCAGGATTCCGTTTAATTGGCTTTGGGATTTAATGACCTGAAGATATTACAGGTATACTGGCCTCTCACTGATACTGCTGATGTCTACTGAAATCTATGATAATTCTTTACCAAACCCTTCGGGGAGTTTTGAGTTTGATCTTTATTCCGAAGTGCGATAGTGTTTTACCAGCAGACTAGGCTCCTTGAGCTAGCCGACAGTTTAGCGGCGAGCACTCCTCGACCCATCTTTCTAAATTACGTTTTGTCTTTTTCTTTCCTTCTCAAGATTGTGGTCTTGGAGTTAGTAGTCTACCTGTATTGGGTTTTATTTGTATGTTTTATTATACTATAGGGAAACGGGATAGAGAAAGGGGAGGTTTGGGTACCCATAAACCGGTTTAACCCTACCGCTAGCTCTTGCTAGTGCCGGTACCAAGTCCGGCTATCCCGAGTTCCTATCGTTGTCCATGTTTGTCTTTTGTCATTTTATTGTTTTTCTCGTGCGGTTCCCTGGTGGATTGTGGCATGTGATTGTGGTTTACGGCCATTGTAGGTGTTTCCTGTTATCTTTCTTATATTAATACTAATCTGCCGCCTTAAGGTGTGTTGGACAGTATGTGTCTATTTCTAGTTCCACTTTTTGGAAAATTACTTGGTGATTGTTAGTTTCATGCCGTCATTTTAAAACTTGTAAAACAATTCTTTTACATTTGCCTTGGCTCTGCAAGGGTATTATGTCGCATTTTGTTTTCCACTATCTGGCAAGGTATTCAAACAATCTTGTTTCAAAATTATGACCCCATATCGATGACCCGGAATATAAATACCCAGAAACTACATTTAATCGGCCATTAATTTATTTTGAGACGCCAAGGTGTGCTCGTTGTTGGCAGAATTTCGTTTCTAGTCTTTTCTGTATTTTATTTATTGGATTTATCTTGTTAAACGTGGATGTTTTTTAACACTATTTCACGGTGACAATGTTTTGTTGATACGACACTGCCTTTTTTGAACGTTCGTGTTTTCGAACGGAAAAAGATAATGCGGGCTCTATCTTGATTTATCATATACTTACTCAATATATGTGTCTTTTTGCGTGTGTCATAAAGAAAGAATTTAGCCAGTCATATCTTCAGGGGGTGTAATATGAAATCCGTATTACACGGGCGTGTAATATGAAATCCGTATTACATGGGGGTAAAATATGGATTTTTCAAAATGGCGACTGACGATTTTCCAATTCATGGAATAAACAAAGATTCACACATTTCAGTATAATTTTACCGACAATAGTTATAAATCAATTTATTTATTTACTGGGAACAAGAAACATTTTTGCGGATTTTTAGTCAACGCCCGTCACAAATTTCTTACTATTATGTAGTTGTTCCAGTTAAGGTGTCTGCAGGGTATTAATTTCCTATTATGGATTTTTGTGAAATTTTCTGTATAGAAACATAATTGTCTTATTGTTCAAAATATAAAATAAAATTTTGGGGTCACCGTGCATTTAAGCGCAAAAACTGATATTGAAAATTTCAGGATTTTACATAGAAATGTTAGGGAAAATTGTTATATGAGAGGATAGCTTGAAAAATTTATTAAAGATTTTATTCATACTTTGCATGTGTTTTGAAATCATTATATTGTTAACATATGAAAAATAAAAATAAGGGCTCACCGTTGAAATAATAGAAATGAAATTGCAAATGTTAATTTCTCTAGTGACATCTATGTTAAATTGTTTTATCAAATTATCTCCCTTGTATTATTTGTGTGTTCTGTAAATCCAGCTTCATATTTAAAGCTTGGGTGTTTTAGTTCACTATTTTAATGAAAATGTTGAAAAAATGATCGAGAATAATAATTTTAAATACTATGGAACTTTCTTTACATTTCAAATAACTATTTTGTTAAATTTTTTAATGAATGAAACCTAAATGAACAAATATAAGACAAAAATGGCGGAATAATACCACTAAGACACATTAATGACCTGCGTTGTTATGAAAATTCTTTTGTCGTTTTGTGCAGAACAATACCAGTGTTAGCAAAGATTAAGCAAAAAGTTCACCATGAATTGATTTTCAGTTATTTCAGGACCGTTTACCAAATATATGCGTTGACAATGAATGTAAGTGTTTATCACACACTGTCACATGTATAAGCCTATGACGACACAAGAATCTCATTTGAATGATCTTGTGTAAAAGTATTGCAAAGCAACTTATTTCCAATTTTCAGTACAAATGTGCTTACATTTAATGGTTCGAGATACATTTTATAAACTTTTGTTTCCTTTTGAAAACATCTGTCTGTTCAATGAGAAACACCAAACAAGAAGTAACTAGCTGCCGGTTTTTGTTGAAATGTAAAACACACGAAAGAAAAAAATGAGGTGGCAAAAACATTTTTCCTGGCTAAACTAACAAGTGAACATTTTAATGTTAGTAAGCATAAGGTTTGTTGAACATAATAAATACAAAATACCGAAGTGATGTCCAAAATGAAACGAACATGCTCCTTTTGAACCAAATTCCGTTGAAAACGACACTGACTAAATGACACACATTTTATAGATGAATACTTTTGTTTAACATAATTTCAATTTGTATGAAACAAAGAAGAGTAAAATTGGTAAATTGTTGAAGTATATGATAAATAGTTTATGATATGGCATTTTTCATATCATATCCCATATCATCCCTCGACCCATATCAGCCCTCTGGCCTTCGGCCCTCATCGGGCTAATATGGATGTCTCGGGATGATATGAGATATGATATGAAAAATGCCATATAATAATCTCTAATTATTTTTAGACGAAGTCTAAATACCTGTAAAAGGTATTGTGTATTGGCCATGTAGACATATACGATTTATTGATAACACAGTAGAGTGATTTGTGTATACGTTAGTGATACACAGAGACTTGTCAAATAAAAATATTGAAAATGATGAGGACGTGTTGTCCTGTAATTCTGAATATGAAGATAGTTTTATCTCAGACTTGTTTTCAGAAAAAAAAACACAAAAAACAAAAAGTCCCGGTTGTCCCTCATGAAAAGATAGCAACAAGGGCTTCACAAAATACAAACCCGGTGGTAGGAGTAGAATCATTAAGGGCAATACTATTAAGAGAAAGGCCAAACTACATGTACCTAAAAATGGCAAATCTAAAGTTGCTAAAAAAGGCCCTAGCAAAAACTGTTCTGCATATGTGGCTGAAACAAACTGCGATATTTCAACAAACAATATTGACAGTTTAAAATCACAATTGAGACTTAATACTATTGTTAGTAGTTTAAAGTCTTTGACTGGAGTAGATCAACAAAATCTGGAAGGCAAAAATAGTCATGATATTAATAAAAATCTACCTAATGTTTCTACACAAGCTGCCACTGCATCCCACTCTTCTACACTTACTGCTCAACCAATTCCTTCTGCTTTTTTGGGGGCTCCGCAAACTCAGTCAAAACAACCGTTTGCAGAAAAAATACAAAACGACATATAGTCGTGGGCTATAGCTTTCGTGGTGGTTTGGTTATAACAAAAATATTAAGAGTAATTCAAATTTAAACTTCAATGGCCCTTTTTTCAAAGGAAAAGGTGGACAGGGCTTCAGAGGTCGGTTGCCAAGAAACCAGGCACCAACAGTATGGAGACGCCCCTGATGGCTCAAGGCCAGTATCCTCCCATCAGACAAGAAAGACGTCAGTATTAGATCCAAGTGTTACACAGAAGGTGAGAACTTTAGATAGTGACTATTGGATTTGCTTTACTAACGATAAGTGGATTTTTGAAACCATTGAAGGGCACAAAATTGGATTTACTGAATTACCTTTTCAAGAACAAATACCAAAGGGAACCCCTCTCCCCAAAGATCAAGCAGTTTTGTTAATGAAGAAATTACTAAATTACATTTTAACTGGGTAAAGGAGCAATTGAGAAAGTTAAACCCATGGATGGTCAGTTTGTTTCAACTTTGTTTACTGTAACAAAAAAATGGCACTCTTATACCAGTTATAAACCTACGTTTACTCAATGAATTCGTAGAATGCCATCACTTTAAACAGGAAAATCAATCATTTGCTTTGGACTTAATTAAGAAAAATGATTTTTTGACCAAAATTAATTAAAAGATGCCTATTTTCACATCAAAATTTATCCAGAGTTCAATAAATACTTGAGTTTCTCTTGTTAAGGAAATTTGTTGTAATCCCGCCTCATACTAGTATTCAAAACTTTAAGGCAAAATGGTGTCAGATGTTGGCCTTGGGCTCATTAAAAATATAATAAATAAATAAAACTATAGCTAAGTATAAGATATATTAGAACCCGAAGATCCACCATTAGTTATCTTAATTTAACTAACGGCGGATCTTCGGGTTCTAATATATCTTATACTTAGCCATAATTTTATTTATTTATTTTATTTTTTATTTCTATAGCTGGCACTATTAATTTGTCTTAGTTAATTTAACTGTAAGATGTTTCATTACAAACTTGTATGTAAAAATATTTGGTTCTGTGCTTTGTATCTGTCTAACGTCATTGCTTTTGTGTCTAACGTCATTGTTTTCTGTGTTCTCGTTTTTGCCCTGTCTTTGGACTTCGATTTTTGTGAATTTCACCCCTTTGTTCCTTCGGTATTCTACTGCCGTTGTTTGACATTATGTGTAATTATGATAATTATGAAGCTACATTGGATACTATAATTATATCAAAACATGTTTGCCAGTTAATTTTAGAGGGTTGGCGATATTTAGGCCCTATTCTCAAGGTTTATGAGGACACCATACCCAGAAAAAAATTTACCATTTAAATTTCTTTGTTTTTGGATATGTTGTAGTGCTATAGTGGTTGGTTGTTGCATGGAATTTTCAGACCCCCTACCAGGCTTTTTCTCGTGATATATATGTCAAGAGTTACCTGCCCTTTGGTGTTCATGGGCATCAACAACAACGATTTATTAGGAAAGACTGTGATGAGCATTTTGCTAGTAGTGGAAAAATAACTATAAATGGTATAAGCTGTGACTATTGAATATGTGAAAACATAGAATAAATTTCGATCTTGGCACCTCGAGGCTTCAAAATTACCACTATACGCCCTTAACTTGCCTGACCATATTTCATGCCATGAAAACAAATTGTGTCATTTAAAACTTGATTTTTTTCATCGAATACATTATTTGAAATCACCACAATAATATATTAAAAAATCAGTATAGCAAACCAGGCTTTTAAGAGACCTACGAGCATTCAAAGTTGACAACATTGACCTCCTCCCCTCAAACAAGTATACTCTGACAAAAGTCAGAATACTCAAGCTGAGTTTTAGTTAATTTTTTCATTGATTTGTATGAATCTAATTTTTGCAGAGGCAATGGCAATTTTGACAAGTTACTGATCTTTATTCATGCACAAATTGTTACTTGTATGGGTGATAGGAACAAAACCGAAAGCAGTGATAGTGAGATACAGATTGGCAACTACTAAATACGTCAAGGGTGACAGACATATAGTACCGAGGATGCAACTGAGATGTTAATCTACGATATTTTTTGTGAAAGCTGATATTATAAGTACATTTCGTCGGATTGTTATTTAATAGGTGATAAACAAAATTGCCGCGAGTTTCGAGCGTTATCAGTTACATACACTATTAACTACAAGTTGCTAATCTCTATAATGTCTCTGTAGAGAACAAATAATCAAAAATAATTTAAATAGAAAGGCATATAGATGATTGTTCTATACGTTTCCTCTATACAGCAATATTTCAGTGTTTTATGCATTTTGTGTAATTTGGAGAATGTGCAATTTGATGTAACTTTCAAAAACGTATGTAGTTAATGCTGAATAATTTCGATTTCTATTGCAATGCCCAATTTTATTGGTCAATGTCATGAAAAACAAAGAAGTTATTTTTTTCGAAAAATACTTCTGTGCGATTAATACTTTCCGAGGTCCAATATTGCAGTATATCAAAACGTAAAATTCACTGAAAGCATTATTTTAAGAGCAAATAATTGGAATTATAAGAAATAAAAGTATTTTGGAGGAGAAACGCGGGCTACTCGCTCACAAACGAAATAAAGTCCTTATAACTGTGTTTAGTTTGTGTAGGCCGCGTTGACTTTATTTAGTTTGTGAGTAAGTACGATCGATAAACTATAGAAAATGACATGTAATAATCTATAATTTTCCCATCTGGGATTATCCCGAACCTGTTGAGAATTTTAAATATAATAGTTTAAAATTATTTATAATAGAGACATGTAATTAATCATGAAAAATATTCTTTCATCTGCATTTTTAATAATTCGAAACAACTCATGGTGCGAACGGGAATCGGCACGAAACAAGGATTCTTGAAAAGGATTCTTAACTCACAAACAAGACTTCTTGGGACACAATATCTCGTGTTACGAGAACTTAACGAAAACTGGACCTTTGATTGACTTGGGTGTTGGATAAATTTGGACAAACTCGGGCATCGGGAAACTGGACCAAATGTAGACATTTCCCAAATCGCACACATGTCAGTGTCTCCCACTAGTATTCTGGCTATATGTAGTAGTAAATTTTGCTTTACATTATGTAGCACATTGTAGGCAAAGATAATTTAAACTGGTTTGGAGTTTGCGCTCCCGGTTTAATTTTTTTACGCTTCAATGAACATGCGCGAGAAAATATTAAGCGAGCGAAGCTCGCTCTTTGTGGTATAAATGTGGTAAAAAAATAATCTTTTTGAAATAGCTATAAATAGATCAAAGCTTTAAATAGATACCATTTGACGCTGTTCAAATCTTTCGTCAAACATCGCCGACTCTCGCGTGACTATTCATCCAACATGGCGACCTGGTTCCCATAATCCTTTGTGTTAAATATGCGTTCGTCCCGATCATTGAAAAAATTTTAATGTCATTTCAATCAATCGATCGATTTGTTTATTTCAAGTGTCACTTTTCCCTTTCAATTTGTATCAATGCATATCGTTTCTCATGTAGATGGCTTTATTTAGAACAAAAGTTAATTGGGATCTCCTGTACTTGGCGATCGCAATTTCCCTAACAATTCTGGAATATCACAATGTTCCAGAATTGTTGGAATAAAAATTAAAAAAATTAACAATTCTAGAATACATTTTTGTTCCAGAATTGTTAATAATTCTGGTATTCCAGAATTGCGATCGCCAAGTACAGGAGATCCCAATTAACTTTTGTTCTACATGAGAAACGATATGCATTGATACAAACGTTAAAATTAGCTTAAATTAAATCAACAAAAACGGCAAACGAAGATCTCATGAATGATGGCATTAAGTTGCTATAAAGTTAGCAAAAAAATGCATTCGGAAACACAAATGCATGCAATCATTTATCAAAAATATGTCCATCTAACACCTCGAGTGAACTCAAAGGTGAAATTACTATCCATGATAAAATGTCTTACATTGAAATTAGGATATCGCTTTCCTTAGTTTTAACGCTCCCATAAGGCACGGACCATTTGATTTTCAGGGGGGTTGGGGGTGGGGGTGGGGGGATGGTATTTTTTTTTTTTAAAATTTCTGGCCCTGACTTTTGCCAAAAAAAATTCTCTGGCCAGCATCTGGGTTGAAAAAATAATCTGGCCCTGATCCTGTCAAATAGCAAAAAAGAGCCCGGCTCAACAAAATTTTCTAGCATTGTGTACATGGGAAAAAATAATCTGGACCGCGAAGCGGGCAAAAAAATTTTCCCGGCTCTGGTGAANATGTCTTACCTTGAAATTAGGATATCGCTTTCCTTAGTTTTAACGCTCCCCTAATCGTGTATATTTGACTGAAAACTTTCAAATTAAATGGCATTACGCTTTAAACATCATAATGCTCAAATGATTGTGAAAATTGTCAATTGTCAAAGCGTCTGCTACCCCGGAAATGCACAGTACACCTACACTTCAAGGACCGACAACTGCATAAAATCAAAGAACTGAAGTGCTGTTGAGATTGCAATGCATTCTGAGATGACAGTTGGTGATAAATATCATGTTGAGGTCGTGGAATATGAATAAGATTGAGTGTAAATTTGAATCTTTTTCACTGAATGGATGAGTGTATTTAGGAGACTTGAACAGACTTGGTAGATCTCACACATCGCCACTGCCAATAAAATAAAACGTTCTTCGGATACAATTAAATTCAATTTTTTCAAAAACCAACACGTTACATATTTCCACTGCTCTGTAATTTATCCAGGTAACACTAAATATTTTTTTGAAGGACTTCAAGTTGCACATGTCTCAAATATACCCCTCTTGTTACTCATGTCTTCTTCCTCCGTTCTCTGTTTTAACTCACCTGGGTCAAAAAACAAAATGAGATATTGCAGAACGTGGGGGTTCTGGCAAATCTGTTTGTCGTTTGGCAAAGCCAGTATATTTCGGGGTCAACCCTTTAACTTGAAAAGGGGGGGGGGTATGGTTTTTTCTTAACAGAAAATTTATTTTTATTTTTTTTTTAAACTTTTCAACAAAATATATTTTTTATCAAATTTAGCATTATATTTTTGGACAGAAAGCCCCCTTCAGATTTTTTTCATTGTTATTGCAGCCAAAATTTTTTTTGCATAAAAACAGCTTCAAAATATTTTTGGAGAAAAATCATAGTCCCCAGGCTTTCAAGTTAAATGGCCGGTGCCTTATTTCTGAAAATTTAAGAGCCAGATTTTTTTTCAAACTAATTAATATTTATTTTCAAATTTATACCATACTCTACGTAGGGTCTGGTTGCAAGAAGGTGTATGCAAGAGTATTCGTTTTTAACTTTTATTTGGGACTGAATGTCTATTTTAAAACTAAAAAAATGTCAGACCCCCTCAGAATAAAACGGTTGTCCCCTAAATTGAATATTTTATTAAACTTTCATCTCTCATTAAATACATAAAGCATTTAAAACAAAATAAAAAAATAGAGCAATTCTAACATTTTTCCAAACAGAATTACAAAGAAACTATTATAAAAACATAAATAAAATATACAAACACTATGTACACAAAGAAATGAACACAATTGTTTACAAAATAAGAAATTGCTGACTATATAAATATTAGAAATGAAATACTAGCAGCTTTTGGCATGTAAAAACGTTTACATTGGAGACATCATCCGCAAACAAAAACTTCAGGGTGAAAAGGGTAATGAAAATGATTAAATAAAACTTCTCTAACAAGACAAACATTATCTTCAAAACCAGTAATATCTTACCTTTACCTTTACTTCCAGGAATTCCAGTATGTAAAGTCCGATAAAAATTATGTTGAAACATGCTCCCGATATAGTACAATTAAAAAAAAAACAAGTTCCATACTATAAATTACAGGGAAGTATTCGATTTGACATACAATCCTTTGGATGACAGTATATGGTGGGGGTGCTTCGGAACTTTAGAGTAAGTGAGAACCGAACCGTCAGTCCAAAAAGAACAATCCAAGGACAATGGCAGTGTCGGAAAAACAGAGGAACAAATACATAACATGAGATCTTATTATCATTGTGCCATTTTCTTGTATGTGCATATCTATGGTATGAACAAACAAGAATATGTGTCTAACGGACACAATGCCCCACACTTATTTTGAACAATGCTATATTTCATGATCATTTAAGCATGAATTTGGTAGAAAGCAATATGATTTTTGTTAAATTATACCCTAATGTGTATTTATATAATGTTTCATGATAATAGCATACATCCTTCACAGAAAAAAAAACTAAGGGTAAACCTCATACTACCCCCGCCCCTTTAATCCAAGATCGGTGAAGCATGAAGTTGGTAGCCGGGATACATTTTCATTATGATTTTTGTTTAATTATATTCTAATGTGTATTTATACAAAGTTTCATGATAACAGCATACATCCTGCGCAGAAAAAAAACTTCAACGTAAGGATAAACCTAACTTGAGACGGACGGACGGACGAACGGACGGACGGACGGACAGACCCGAAAACTATATGCCACCCTACTATCGTAAGCGGGGCATAAAAACTATCAGCACAAATACCATAAAAGCTTAATGTTTTGTGCAGCTAATGCTGCACAAAAGATAACATTCAAAATATTTGACCCCATCACTAAGAAGTCATATTTTGGGACGGCACCTCTGAGAAACTCCTTCCCCCCCTTTTTCATTCAAAGAATCTCCAATGAAACCAATGGGCCGATAGGAACAAAACTTTGTCACAATGGTCCTTGGGTACCAGTACCCTTTAATACTTTTATCCATTGCATAGGTCTGCATCCAATCCAAGATGGCCACCAGCAGGGCAAAAAATTTAACATTTGTTCCGCCATGGAAATTCATTTAAAGACTTGGTCTCTTAAACCACTGATCAAATAGACGATATTCCAATTTTTGGGTAATTGTCGACATCTTACCCCAAATCTACTAGAAACTGGTACCTGACGTCAGTTGAACGTAATCTAGGAATTCTCCTAGGTATTTATTTTCTTGACCTAAAATTATTTGGTTGGAAATGACCCGACTGGGGTAAAATGTTGATTTATGACATGTTCGGCTTTTTTCCAATCATAAACACCTGTCATATGTTGATAGAAGAATTTATTCCCTTTGCCCTCATACAGCGGGACGCCATTTTTACCCCGTTTGACCTCTTTGACCCGCCATTCTAATACCCGGAACCTTCCGGAATTAGACTTTTTGAAAACTTGATAACAATTAACTTTAGGAGATCCCTTCAAAATTTGTGTCCATCAGGACTGCATGCTGAAAATTCAAGATATCCATCAATGGGAAAAGAAGCTTTTCATCGGACCCTGATAAGAAATTTATGCCATTATGATCTCTGAAACTGATGTCTTTATGATGTCGGCCATGGTCTGTGAGCAATACAGTCATTTGAGAGTCTCTCCTTTATTCTTCGCTCGCTTTTAAGGTTGCATCTTCTTCATATTACAAATAAGCGCTACCGTAGATAGGTCTCATTCCGTATGCTGCTGTCGAATAGATAACTGGTTTCCTTTTTGTTGTAGGTACTGCTGTATATAACAATAAAAGAAAATATTCGGAAAACCTACAATTTTTCTCCGGAATCATTAACAAAATGTCCAATTACATACTGATATTAGTCAGCAAATAGAAATAGTTCGTAAAATGTGACATTCAAATTTATATCGAAATGTGAACGACAGATAAACACTCACCAAAAGATTGACCTCCAAGCATGTATTTAGTGAACTGCAAAATTTGAACTTCAAATATTTGGCACGAACGAAATTAGCATCGTAACAGATACACTCAAGCGCCCCTTGCACTTGAGTAAAAATTTTGCCGTCACTTGTACAAATCGGAAGTGATGTCACCGGCTGTGCGTGTAGCACTAAAACCTAACTACTATAGTCATATGACTGTATACGGTCTTCACTTGACTAGAACAGGAAGTTGTAAGTTGCACATGCCAAACCGGAAGTGGATACTTTCTTGCCTACTGTTAAACATAAAACATAAATGTAAAAAAGGTTGTCATCTACAAATTTTAATTATACGATATATTGTATGATTTTCGACACATGATCCCGCAGTAGTACTCAAGAGAGATAAAGGAGTGCACATACGGAACCGGAAGAAGTGTATATATCCTGTTGACCACCATTTTGACCGGGAATGGCCAAATATGCTGTATATAGATATATTTTGGATAACGTTGACTATATGTAGAGTTGATATTTCTCCTATTTTCTAGTTCAAAACATCTTGAGAGAGATCTTTATAAAAGGGAAATCACCAATGGGTTTGTTATGGGAAGTATTTCTATCACGTCTGCATTAATTGTTTGGGAGGGGAGATATCTTTTGTTGTCTAGATTTCCCTCTCCCCACAATTTTCGAGTTTTATTCTATCATTATTTCCATTTTTCGTATTCCTTTGTGTGCATTATTTACTTTTTCACAACTATCTCTATTTTATTTAATATTTACAGTTATTTTCCCCTGTTTTAGTATTATTTTCCTTTTTCTCACCTAATTATTTCAATGTTATCTTCCATTTTCATCCCAATCGGAGCAATTTGAATGTTTTCCCGCCAATTTTCTGTTTCCATGGTAACGGTCGCCATTTTGATATTTTTTTATGACCAAAACCAGTTTCTACACATGCTAAGTAACCCTTCCCGTCAAATTTCATTTAATTTGGAGCAATTTGAAATTTTCCCGCCATTTTCTGTTACCATAGCAACGGTCGACATTTTGATGTTTTAAACACCAAAAACTCGTTTCTACACGCGCTAACTAACCGCTTTGTCAAATTTCATTCCATTCTGAGCATTTAAAATTTTTTCCCACCATTTTTCTTGTTTGGTCACGTGACAGCTGTCCTCATTAACCTTATGAATCGTCTTCAATGATGTTAAGATTCCCCGTTAATATATGTCCGCAAGGCTCAGCGATATGGCGACGTGGAACAGTATCAGCTGCTAGGGTAGTTTTTCTCGAAATCAGCAATAGAAGAGTTACTAAAAAATGTTTCTAGTAGGTTTTTTTTTAATAAAAATAGGAAATTACAGGCATGCCTTGGTTGTCAAAATATACGGGGACAAGCTTTTGAATATCTGGGCCCCGAAAAATGCCTGCAATATCAATAAGGCAAATTCCTTTATTTTCAAAAAAAGTTTTACATGTACGTGTTCATCGGGTTTTGTCGACGATGTCTTTTTTTTTAAATATTGACGATTAAAACATGGTATTTTTTTAGGAATTGTATATGCTTAACTTAGGCTTTATGTTTATAAAAGGAAAATGCTGAATATTTCCCATAAAACCACGGAAAATCACATTTATAATTTTGACATAAAACTTATGTGTGATTGATACCATTACCAATATTGATTTCGTCTTCCAATTATTTATTTATTATTATTTACGTAATAGGGGATATTGACCGGATATTTACGTAATAGGGGATATTGACGGGATATTCTTCATGATTCCTTTAAATTGGCTTTGGGATCCAATGACCTGAAGAATTTACAATTATACTGGCCTCTCACTGATACTGCTGATGTCTACTGAAATCCATGATGATTCTTTACCAAACCATTTGGGAAGTTTTGAACTTGATTATTATTCCGTAGTGCGACAGTGTTTTACCAGCAGACTATGCTCCTTGAGCTAGCCGACAGTTTAGCGGCGAGCACTCATAGACCCATCTTTCTAAATTACGTTTTGTCTATTATTTCCTTTTCAAGATTGTGGTCTTAGAGTTAGTGGTCTACCTTTATTGGATTTTATTTGTTTGTTTATTATACTATAGGGAAACGGGATGGAGAAAGGGGAGGTTAGGGTACCCATAAACCGGTTAACCCTACCGCTGGCTGTTGCTAGTGCGGGTACCAAGTCCGGCTATCCCGAGTTCCTATCGTTATCTATGTTTGTCTTTTGTCATTTTATTGTTTTTCTTGTGCAGTTCCCTGGTCGATTGTGACATGTGATTGTAATGTTCGGCCATTGTAAGTGTTTCCTGTTATCTTCTCTTCATGAATGCCACTAAAAACGACTATCTTCAGAAATAAAACATAATCGTGTTTATTTTGAATTTAGGAAATAAAACATACAAAGATAGTTTTACTTAACTTTGAAAACAATTTTAAATGTAAATATAAACAAAAGATGCACTAGAACTCATTTCTAGTTCAAATTTCAAATTCTTTATAATAAAGAGCTTCAAAAACAGTTTCTACATGTACCAGTAGTTCACAAATACGTTAACAGTTTCCATTTTGTTAAAATTTAAACATGTCTACAAGATTGTCATGGAAGTTTTTCTCCGGTCCTCTTTTTGAATTTTTGAATTCAATGGTTTCGATAAATATTTAGTGATCATGTCAAAATAGTTTGTAAATCCCTTTGTTTAAAGTGCTCTTATAAAAAACTTATATAAAGCTTTAATGTTCATTTAGGCCAACAATTGTAAAACAATTTCGTAAAGGCTGAGGAATCAATAGCTGAAAATAGATTTTATGTATCAGGACATTTGCCATTGAAATAAAATATTTTTATCATGGCTGATAAATTAAATAAATTAATTGAATTAATTAAATTTCTAACAAAAGGGACGAGAAATTCACTAACCTTTCAATGCAGTTTGGAGTTAGTAGAACAATTCCTCGTGTTGAGAAACATGCTCTTTATTTTTCTTAGATATGATGTACTTGAACATGACATTGTAGGTTAGAAACCACCAATTCATTTCTTTAACATTTTCAACTGAAATTCCCCATATTCAAATCTGTCTGGACAATTTATCTTAAGTTTAACCTGTATGAAACCATATATTTTCCGAAAGGTGCATATCTCGTCAACATCATATCAAAATTTCAGCATACCTATAAAGCCTTCCAAGAGAGTTCCGAAGGTTGGAAAACCCCTATCTATAAATATACAAGATTACGGCCAAAACATTACGCATTGATAGTATACTGGGAAACCCCTATGATAAGTACTCAAAGGATCATTCTAGTTAATTAACCTTGGTCTCAAAATAAGCCTGATACATCAATGTTCAAACAGGTGTATCATTTGTTTCATTCCGACATTCCGACATTTTCCGATATCTACTGAAATACATGACGATTCTTTACCAAACCCATTGGGAGTTTTGAATTTGATTTTCCTTCCGTAGTGCGACAGTGTTTTACCAGCGGACTAGGCTCCTTGAGCTAGCCGGCAGTTTAGCGGCGAGCACTCTTTGACCCATCTTTCAAAATTACGTTTTGTCCCCTCATTTTTCTTTTCTAGATTGTGGTCATGGAGCTAGTAGTCTACCTGTATGGGTTTTATTCGTATGTTTATTCTACGATAGGGAAACGGGACAGAGAAAGGGGAGGTTTGGGTACCCATAAACCGGTTTAACCCTACCGCTGGCTTTTGCTAGTGCCGGTACCAAGTCCGGCTGTCCCGAGTTCCTATCGTTGTTTATGTTTGTCTTTTGTATTTTTATTGTGGGTTTTTTTCTTGTGCAGTTCCTGTTTACTTTCTGGCATGTGGCTATGTTTTTCGGCCATTGTAGGTGTTTCCTGTTATCTTTTTTATTCCATTTAGTTTTGAAGGTGCAAGAATTCAAAGTTATATTTAGATTCTAAAAGAGCTATTTTTTCATTTGTTCTAAGCACTGATTGGCTGAATTGGTGGTTTGACACCTTAACATGATATTAAAACATTCCCCAGAGTAATTGGTGCACTTTTTCATGTTTTTAAGTTAATTTTCAAATTGTATACAGAAAATAACACCCTTTTACAAATTTTTTCCTCCTTTTCATCACTATTCAAAAAGTCACAGATTTAGTGTTTTCAGTGCTTTGATCAGGCACAATCACTCATAGATGTTAAACATGGACACAAAACCAAATATACTTCTTTTGTGTTATGAATTCTCAACCCATGTTTAATACTAAGCCCTTAGAGTATTTTTCTATCAAAATTAGGCTGCAAATGTTCAAAGCTACTTTTAAAATTTTGAAAACATGCTATAAAATGTCACCCTCCCCCCAAATTTGAGAAGGTGCTTCTGAGGTAAATTTTGGGACTTGAAATGGTTTTTACTCTGGTTGTGGTCATACAAATAGCATTTTAAATGCAGAAAATGATGCAAAAAGGTCAAGAAGACAGGGGAAAACCAGTTTTGTTTATTTTTTTGAGCTTATGAAGAATATTAGGTTTGTGAGTTAGCCGAAAAGCCCGATATGAATAGGTACAATGTTAGTATTAAAACTACTGAAAATCCACCCAAGTGCATTTATTTTCCTTCGGGTAATTAAATATATAATATATAAAGAAAATAACAAAATAAAATAAATGCAAATTTATGAAAAGGGTGGCAAATTCAAAATCCTGTCCCAAAATCAGATGATAAAATTTTGACTTTGCTCTTGTTTTGACAATGTGGACCCTAAAATGACAATTGTACACTGTTTAGTAGAGGAACAGCATGATAATTTTTATATCTGAGGTTCATGTTCACATCAAACTGCATATACAAGCACCATTCCTGCTTAAAAAAATTATTGTATACAAATCAGACAGATTTTTTTATAAGGCATCTCAGTCAGAGTTGTCGCTTTTGTTTGCGACACCGAAGACATGAAATTTGTAAACATTGAACATATATTCAAAACAGTGGCAAATTCCTGTGAAAAATCAGCTTGCATTTGATGTTTTCAAAGTATTGTACACAGCTAACCCTTCTAATTTTGCACAAAATCATGAAAATGGCCTAAAATGGCATTTCAGTATATTACATAACAACTGTTTTTGGCCAAAATTGTGGCACCAGCTGGCTAAAACTTGAATCTTTACCTCAAATTCATCATACATACATGTTTTTCATCAATTTAGGTTACCAACAACTTTTTATGACATGTTTCAAAATTTTCACATGTTTTGTGTTAAGGTTAGAAACCACCAATTCATTTCTTTAACATTTTCAACTGAAATTCCCCATATTCAAATCTGTCTGGACAATTTATCTTAAGTTTAACCTGTATGAAACCATATATTTTCCGAAAGGTGCATATCTCGTCAACATCATATCAAAATTTCAGCATACCTTTAAAGCCTTCCAAGAGAGTTCCGAAGGTTGGAAAAACCCTATCTATAAATATACACGATTACGGCCAAAACATTACGCATTGATAGTATACTGGAAAACCCCTATGATAAGTACTCAAAGGATCATTCTAGTTAATTAACCTTGGTCTCAAAATAAGCCTGATACATCAATGTTCAAACAGGTGTATCATTTGTTTCATTCCGACATTTATTTTTGAAGGTGCAAGAATTCAAAGTTATATTTAGATTCTAAAAGAGCTATTTTTTCATTTGTTCTAAGCACTGATTGGCTGAATTGGTGGTTTGACACCTTAACATGATATTAAAACATTCCCCAGAGTAATTGGTGCACTTTTTCATGTTTTTAAGTTAATTTTCAAATTGTATACAGAAAATAACACCCTTTTACAAATTTTTTCCTCCTTTTCATCACTATTCAAAAAGTCACAGATTTAGTGTTTTCAGTGCTTTGATCAGGCACAATCACTCATAGATGTTAAACATGGACACAAACCAAATATACTTCTTTTGTGTTATGAATTCTCAACCCATGTTTAATACTAAGCCCTTAGAGTATTTTTCTATCAAAATAAGGATGCAAGGTGTTTGCTGTTTTCCTGTTTTTGCAAATGTTCAAAGCTACTTTTAAAATTTTGAAATCATGCTATAAAATGTCACCCTCCCTCAAATTTGAGAAGGTGCTTTTGAGGTAAATTTTGGGACTTGAAATGGTTTTTACTCTGGTTGTGGTCATAAAAATAGCATTTTAAATGCAGAAAATGATGCAAAAAGGTCAAGAAGACAGGGGAAAACCAGTTTTGTTTATTTTTTTGAGCTTATGAAGAATATTAGGTTTGTGAGTTAGACGAAAAGCCCGATATGAATAGGTACAATGTTAGTATTAAAACTACTGAAAATCCACCCAAGTGCATTTATTTTCCTTCGGGTAATTAAATATATAATATATAAAGAAAATAACAAAATAAAATAAATGCAAATTTATGAAAAGGGTGGCAAATTCAAAATCTTGTCCCAAAATCAGATGATAAAATTTTGACTTTGCTCTTGTTTTGACAATGTGGACCCTAAAATGACAATTGTACACTGTTTAGTAGAGGAACAGCATGATATTTTTTATTTCTGATGTTCATGTTCACATCAAACTGCATATACAAGCACCACTCCTGCTTAAAAAAATTATTGTATACAAATCAGACAGATTTTTATATAAGGCATCTCAGTCAGAGTTGTCGCTTTTGTTCGCGACACCGAAGAGATGAAATTTGTAAACATTGAACATATATTCAAAACAGTGGCAAATGCCTGTGAAAAATCAGCCTGCATTTGATGTTTTCAAAGTATTGTACACAGCTAACCCTTCTAATTTTGCACAAAATCATGAAAATGGCCTAAAAATGGCATTTCAGTGTATTACATAACAACTGTTTTTGGCCAAAATTGTGGTACCAGCTGGCTAAAACTTCAATCTTTACCTCAAATTCATCATACATACATGTTTTGCATCAATTTAGGCTACCAACAACTTTTTATGACATGTATCAAAATTTTCACATATTTTGTGTTAAGGTTAGAAACCACCAAATCATTTCTTTAACATTTTCAACTGAAATTCCCCATATTCAAATCTGTCTGGACAATTTATCTTAAGTTTAACCTGTATGAAACCATATATTTTCCGAAAGGTGCATATCTCGTCAACATCATATCAAAATTTCAGCATACCTTTAAAGCCTTCCAAGAGAGTTCCGAAGGTTGGAAAAACCCTATCTATAAATATACAACTTATAAAACCTTTAAATCGTCTTATTCATAAGGGTTATAATTACGGTATTGTCGTCAAGTCATTACGTATGGCCTTCTTTGGTATTAACATTGATTTTTTGATAGGGGTTTTGCATTTTAACTAAACACATTCTAAATTTCTAAAATCTGCATTGCATGGACACGGGTTATGTATTCCGGTATATGTATGAAATCATTATGCTAAACTCCTCACAGGAAGGGATCTTGGTGGAAGCTGTATACTGAGGGTACATAACTTACTTTGTCAGTTGGTAATGGGTCTGGAGCTGGCATGTCAGTTAACTGCTAGTAGTCTCTTGTAATTTCATGTTTATGTCCGTATATTTAGTTTTTTCAGTTTCATTTTTCACAATTGACTCAGTCCTGTTGCCAACTGAATTTTACTGTTGTTACGATTGTTTTTTGATTTATCACATTGGCTGTAGGGGGAAGGTTTGGGCCCAATAAAACTAGTTTAACCCCGCTGCAGCAGGTTTGCGCCTGTCCTAAGTCAGGAAATTTATTAAGCCTTTGTGTGTCTTGTCTGTTTTCTAGTTAGTTCACTTTATGTCTATCGGAGTGTAGGAAGATGCTTATTTCGCTGAACTTGATTACTCTTTTATTTAGGGGCCAACTCCGACCTACCGTTGGGTGTTGGGTTTCCTCACCGTTCATTGAAGATCTTATGGCGGCTTTGAGTTGTTATTGCTCCCCTTAGGGTCGTTGTCTCTTTGACACATTCCCCGTTTCCCTTCTTTTTCTTACGATTACGGCCAAAACATTACGCATTAATAGTATACTGAAAAACCCCTATGATAAGTACTCAAAGGATCATTCTAGTTAATTAACCTTGGTCCCAAAATAAGCCTGATAAATCAATGTTCAAACAGGTGTATCATTTGTTTCATTCCGACATTTCTTTTTGCAGGTGCAAGAATTCAAAGTTATATTTAGATTCTAAAAGAGCTATTTTTTCATTTGTTCTAAGCACTGATTGACTGAATTGGTGGTTTGACACCTTAACATGATATTAAAACATTCCCCAGAGTACTTGGTGCACTTTTCATGTTTTTAAGTTAATTTTCAAATTGTATACAGAAAATAACACCCTTCTACAATTTTTTCCTCCTTTTCATCACTATTCAAAAAGTCACAGATTTAGTGTTTTCAGTGCTTTGATCAGGCACAATCACTAATAGATGTTAAACATGGACACAAAACCAAATATACTTCTTTTGTGTTATGAATTCTCAACCCATGTTTAATACTAAGCCCTTAGAGTATTTTTCTATCAAAATAAGGCTGCAAATGTTCAAAGCTACTTTTAAAATTTTGAAATCATGCTATAAAATGTCACCCTCCCCCCAAATTTGAGAAGGTGCTTCTGAGGTAAATTTTGGGACTTGAAATGGTTTTTACTCTGGTTGTGGTCATACAAATAGCATTTTAAGTGCAGAAAATGATGCAAAAGGGTCAAGAAGACAGGGGAAAATCTGTTTTGTTTATTTTTTTGAGCTTATGAAGAATATTAGGTTTGTGAGTTTGTGAGCCCGATATGAATAGGTACAATGTTAGTATTAAAACTACTGAAAATCCACCCAAGTGCATTTATTTTCCTTCGGGTAATTAAATATATAATATATAAAGAAAATAACAAAATAAAATAAATGCAAATTTATGAAAAGGGTGGCAAATTCAAAATCCTGTCCCGAAATCAGATGATAAAATTTTGACTTTGCTCTTGTTTTGACAATGTGGACCCTAAAATGACAATTGTACACTGTTTAGTAGAGGAACAGCATGGTGTTTTTTTATTTCTGAGGTTCATGTTCACATCAAACTGCATATACAAGCACCATTCCTGCTTAAAAAAATTATTGTATACAAATCAGACAGATTTTTATATAAGGCATCTCAGTCAGAGTTGTCGCTTTTGTTCGCGACACCGAAGACATGAAATTTGTAAACATTGAACCTATATTCAAAACAGTGGCAAATTCCTGTGAAAAATCAGCCTGCATTTGATGTTTTCAAAGTATTGTACACAGCTAACCCTTCTAATTTTGCACAAAATCATGAAAATGGCCTAAAAATGGCATTTCAGTGTATTACATAACAACTGTTTTTGGCCAAAATTGTGGCACCAGCTGGCTAAAACTTCAATCTTTACCTCAAATTCATCATACATACATGTTTTGCATCAATTTAGGCTACCAACAACTTTTTATGACATGTTTCAAAATTTTCGCATATTTTGTGTTAAGGTTAGAAACCACCAATTCATTTCTTTAACATTTTCAACTGAAATTCCCCATATTCAAATCTGTCTGGACAATTTATCTTAAGTTTAACCTGTATGAAACCACATATTTTCCGAAAGGTGCATATCTAGTCAACATCATATCAAAATTTCAGCATACCTTTAAAGCCTTCCAAGAGAGTTCCGAAGGTTGGAAAAACCCTATCTATAAATATACACGATTACGGCCAAAACATTACGCATTGATAGTATACTGGAAAACCCCTATGATAAGTACTCAAAGGATCTAGTTAATTAACCCTGGTCTCAAAATAAGACTGATACATCAATGTTCAAACAGGTGTATCATTTGTTTCATTCCGACATTTATTTTTGAAGGTGCAAGAATTCAAAGTTATATTTAGATTCTAAAAGAGCTATTTTTTTCATTTGTTCTAAGCACTGATTGGCTGAATTGGTGGTTTGACACCATTATATCTCATTCGTACACCTTTTTATAACTATTATCTATATTTATGTAAATTCTTAATCCTAATGATAAACCCCCTCCATCGTAGTTTTGTCCTTAGCTATATTTTATATCACTGATTATTCGGGTTTCGTTTGGTTTTATGCATTTTAAACATTTTTTGAAAATGTAGATTTCCTATTGTTTGGGTTCAAGTGCTGCTGATGAGGAACTAATTTCCGAAATGGCCATACAGCTCATTCAAATTTATTGTAATTGGAGTTAACATATGTGTTATGGTCTCATGTTCATTTAGTCCATATCCTTTCGTATAATATCATCAGGTAGCATGATCTATATGGTGACTATGAAAATAGGGAAAAAATTAATTAAAAATCTGGTCATTAATATACCATATTTTAAATTAGATCCATTTAAAAGGCTACTTAATACATATTAGGGGTGACTTGTACGTGTAGAGTTCTCTCCAAATAAAGAAGTTCACTTAAGGGTAAAATTATGTCTGTATTCTGTGTTACCATTTTGGGAGTAACAAAATCTATTTCAACAGCCAACATGTGCTGTATGTTTATAAACAACTAGTCAGCTGACCTCTAGTTGCACGAAGTTAAAACTTTATTTACCAAATTTGGCAGTCATGTGTATATCTTCAGCAGTATACTTTACCTGTTCAGGTGAAAATCAATACCACGATGAAAAAAAAGAAACATCAGAATGTCACAATGTTTTGTACACTAAGGAAGATATTAAAGTACATGTACCTTAGTCATAAGACAGCATGAAAATGTACATCTTTAAATGAAGCAACAGACTCATGGCCATTTGTTTATGCAAACTTGATTATAAAAATCTAATAAAATATCTATATATATATTTTCAAGAAAAATATTATTTGTATAATTGTTATTTAATATAATTGTAATTTGTATTCCAAATTTCTTCTCAGTAAACTAAATGTGATAAAAACAAAGTATAGCATTGACATATTAAGATTCCAAGTGGCCAATACCTTTTGTTTATTATGAAAACAACAATCAAATGTTGAAGATGTTTATCTTTACATGCAAATGCTAGGTCTATATTTAAATTCTTCACATACGTATATAATTGCCATTTGACAAAATTTTTATAACAATAGCCAGTTAAGGTCAGGCCATGTTGTTTAGATCTATATCGGCAAACAAATACCGAAGCAAGACAACGAAAGGGGGAATTCTGAAATCATAAATCCAAAATCACGGTTATTCACAGCAACACGAATTGATACAGTATAACAAAGACAAAATGGCACAGTCCCATACTTGTAGTCTTGAAAAAATACTAGTGCAAATAATGGAAAAAAAAAATTTTTGAGGGCAAAATACCATAAATATGTTTTACATTTACTCCATATCCTTTCGTAAAATATTACAGTTATGTATTGTTATTTTATCAAGAAATGTTACCCTAATATGAAAAAGAAAGGAAACGGGGTAAATGTCAAGGAGACAACATCCAGGTTAAAACGACCCTAAACAAAGCATCTAGGGGTCACCGTTCGGTCTTCAACACAGTGAGTAACCGCACACCATATAACAAGCCCTAAATGGCCCCAAAAAGTTTTAAAAAGTGTGAATAAATCAATGGAAACAAACCACATCTAATAACTAAACATGTCTATAGTTTTTCTTTGATTTTTAATTAATTTTTCCCTATTTTTATAGCCACCAATTGACTATAATCCTTTTCAATTTTTATCCACACGAAAAGTTCATAGCTTTTAGTATTGGCTCATTCTTATGTTGCTAAAAAACACCAGTACTACAAATATTGTCTGAAAATCTATTTCATACTAAATTTTGACAATTGTCTTTTTTAAAATTTGTATTCTCTTTTCTCATGTTTTTTAATTAACATGTCATCTATATTCTATTTTGGCACACACAGTGAATGTTGTCAAGAAGAAATCATGTGCACGGTTCTTGAGAGTTTGCTTTTATCATGTTTATTTACTTGATACTTTTCGCCTAAAATCTCTTTTCTTGTGCGTAAATATAAATACCTTTAATTAGATGTAATAAAGTCAGTAGCCCGCGAACCTACGTCTGAGGCGCTTTGAACTCTTTATTAGAGAACAAAGGGTTCGAGTCCACACGTGAACAAAATGTATATCGTTTTCTTCTTTTGTTTTATCACTGAAATGGATTGCTCAATGTAAGAAACAATATAAGAATTCAGGATGACTGAGAAATAACTTATCCATTTACAATGCATATTTTCCATACACAATCATTTGCCATATCCATCGTTAATAAATAACTAAATACCGAAGTTACTGTGAATTTAGTTTCTGCATATCCGCAATTAGACAACTCGAAAATGTTTAAAAACTGATAGAGACCTAATAACCAATATGATCTAAATGTACAGCCAAAATCAGCTAAGGACAGAGCTTTGCACGAGGGAGATACTCCTTAGTTTTCAACAAAATTTTCAAAAAATTTCTGATATTGCAATATTGTTATTGATCATAAAGGTTGTCATTTCCTTTCATTTACTATGAATGCAATTATATAGCCAATTTTATTTACCTAATTTAAATGTAATTAATAACCTGAAATGCTTACTCTACCGGTGCACCTGTACTCATCCATAGTGTTTTATTGGTTCCGTGTTGTTCATCTGTATGTGTGTCTTTCCCGTTCTCATGTGGTGTCCTGTTTCTTTGTGTTTCCAGTGTTACCGTTGTCCTTGGATTGTTCGTTGTTGACTGACGGGTCGAATCTCACTTACATTAATACTTAATGTTGAAAGAACATTTGTTCTAATTCTATTCGTATGACCTGTATTTGTCAAATTTAGCAGTGGCGTAGCTAGGCGGAAGCCCGGAAGCCAAGGCTTCAACATCGTTTTGTCAAAAAAATAAAAAGAAGGAAAAATAAAAAATAAGAGAGAGTTATCTGAACACGGTTATCAGCCCGTTTCCCTCCCTCACACTTGATTTGCCCCCAGCAGACGAATCTTTGAAAATGCAGTTGTTTTGCGAGAAAGTCTACCGAATCTGCTGAGTCTACCAGAGATACATCACACGAAGACTCAAATGCAAATATATATATAGTAGCAATAAAACTAGTGCCAGTAGTGATGATTTACCAAGTAGCCCTACGATAACCTCCTCACCGGCAAACTCACAGCACGGGCCTAGCTAACCTGACATTGGACAGCTTTCGGGATATATTGTTATTTTGTTGTATTTGTGCACCTGATAATAAGAATTCGGATTTTACAGATTTTAAAGGTTCGCGGAGCCAAAATAGCTCATTTTTAAATTTGGAAATTTGGATTGTTAATTTTTGACTCCTTCACAAATGTCTGTCAGATTCCAACCAAACTTCCAGTAGATGTTGTTTATCAGGTCTGGTCATGCACATTATACTTAAAATTTTGTTTTTACAAATTCCAGAGGTTTGTCAAGCCGACAGAGCTTATTTGTTAAAACAGTTTGTTAATCTGGAGCCCCCCNGGGGCCCCCCCCCCCCCAAAAAAAAAATGTATTCATAATCTAAACAATTTTGTCCCATGGAGCACCCATAAATTTTCTTATCTTATATTTCACTTCAAAGTTTCATTAGAGTGTCACAGGAATGAAAGTCTCGCTTCCGTAAAGTTTTAAAAGTGTCATCTTTGTTTTCTCTAAGGGACCGACCATTTATCTTGAAATGGGGCTATGCCCCCCCCCCCCCCCCCCCCCAAAAAACCAGATATTCTGAAGATGATTTTATGTCAAAAAAAATATTTTGGCTGCAAAAATGAAGAAAAAAATATTCTAAAGGGGGCATTATGCTCTATAAAAATAATGCTAATTTGAAGAAAACACTATTTTGTTGATACGAGTTTAAAAAAAAAAGATTTTTGAGCGAAGCGCGAACAAATTTCTGTCCAGAGTAAAGAACCCTATTCCCCCCGCAAGTTAAATGGTCAGTCCCTAATTGTTTGTCGCGCTCCCCCACTGTAGTCAGGTCCCGCTTCCAATTTTCTGATGAAAATATTTACTTTGAGAACCTTACGTTGTAGAACAGGACGTTCGTGCCAACTGGCATGGCTGATAGAGAAAATCCCTGGTTAAAGTACTCCATATCAAAAGATGCATTATACTGTTGCCCTTGTGTGTTGTTTAGATCACATAGATCAGATACTAAAAAGAAAACCTTCGGCTTCCACTCGCCATATTACCGATTGGATTAATGCTGAGCGTTCAATAACTCGACATGTACAAACAGGATCTAAGCACCATGATCATGTATTGTCATCGGAAGAATTTGTTCGAATCAGTAGTGGAGAATCATATGATGTGAACCAGTCGTTATCGACAAGTTACAACCAGGCAGTTACCAGAAACAGAGAAATCTTAAAAAGTATAATAGAGGTGATTCTGCTCTGTAGCAAACAGAATACAGCACTAGTAGGTCATTTAGAAACGGACAGTAATTTCGTTGCTATTTTGCATGACAAGGCAAAAAAGTAACACTGTACTTAGTGATCATTTGGCGCATTGTGACCTGCGAACCAAATACACAACACCAGAAATTCAAAATGAGCTTATCACAATTTGTGCAGATCAAATTCAAAATGATTTAGTCGCCCGATGAAACCGTGCTTCTGTCTTTGGATTTATGGCCGACGAGGGAACGGATTGTAGTACAAAAACTCCAATTTCGCTCTGTATTAGGTTTTATGACAAAATTGACAAACTTGTTCATGAGGATTTTTTAGGCTTTGTTGAGGGTACAAAAACTACAGGAGAAGCTTTGTCTGATATTTTTATTACTCAAATGGAGAAGTATGGTATTGTGATTGAAAACATGCGCGCCCAAGGTTACGCTGGTGCCGCGAACATGTCGGGGTGCATCGTGGAGTTCAGACGAGAATCCGTGAGTTTCGTTAGCGTCGTATGTACACTGTAAGGCACACAACCTTAATTTAGCCATAGTACACGATTGAAAGGAAGCATTGGTTCGTAATCTTATGGATAGCGTACAAGCTGTAGCTTTCGCCTTTGACAAACGGCCAAACGTCTGACATCTTTTCAGGAATGCTTGGAAACTGCCCTCAATGGAGTTCGTGAAGAAATGGGACGGAGATTAAAACTTAAAACCTTGTGTGAAACTAGATGGGCTAGTAGGTCTGACTCGCTATTTACTTTTCTACATGCTTATTCGGTCTAATGCGATGCTCTGGAAGATCTAGAGGATGACGGAGATGCAAAGGCGAGGAGCTATAGGTGCTCTATCATGAAATCTGATTTCATCATTTGTCTTGTTGTCACACAAGCCATTCTATACAGCCATTGGTTCCACTCTCAGCGACATTACAAACTAAGGATTTTGATTTGATTCAAGCGGTTGAAGAGAGTAAAGTTGTTGTCAAAATGTTGGAACGACAGCGAGAATCCGATAATTACTGGGACACGTTATACAAAAGCGCCGTAACACTTGCTAATACAGTCGATGTCATTCCATCAATGCCACATGGTGCAACGAGACAGCAGCACCGAGTCAATGTCCCCGCAGACGGGCCTAAGACATATTGGAAACGAGATCTGTTCTTGCCATGTATTGATCACCTTCTCCAAGAACTAAGGGAGAGGTTGATCAAAAATGAGGACAGATTCGTTGCTCAGTACCGTATCCCATCTAAGTTAGAAGGTTGTTCAGAACAAGTTGCTGATCGCATATTCGAAACATTTGAGCGCGATCTAGTTTCAAACCATGAAAACTTCGTTTTAGAAATACGTAGATGGAAGCTTCAATGGGAAATGGCAGTCGGTGGAACAATTCCTGGAGCTCTCTCAGAGACATTGATTGTTACAAATCCTGATTTGTATCTGAATATTTATGCTTCTATTCTTATTCTTCTTACGATGCCAGTAACAACTGCCACTGCAGAACGCAGCTTCAGTATCATGCGCCGGGTAAAAACATATCTTAGGTCTACCATGACGACGGAGCGTTTATCTGGTTTGTACCTCCTGCATGCTTACAAAGATACACCAATTGACATTGATAAGGTCATAGATAGTTTTGCTACCAAAAAGGATCGCAGGCTTGCCTCCTTGTTTAAAGTTCCCGAGTGAAAATGACCTAAAGTGACACACTACATGATTATACATGTACATCTTAGTTATCACGAATTAAAATAAATCATTTACATATTGATCTTTTCAATATGTCATTTTTGTTCACAACACATAATTTAACTTGAAACAGCAAAAACATTAACAAAATCCCAAGAAAACCCCACAATGAAAGTTACCATTCTCCCGGCAAATATACAGTTTGTATTACATTGTATGTATTTCATTCAGTTCTATACTTAAGGATGTACTTTTCTGAGGAGCCAAAATTTAAAAATATTACACTTGTTTTTAAACCTTTGCTTTTTGCAATGTTCTTACCCTATAAATTCAATATATAAAGAAAAATTCATAGGTTGCTGTGTGAATTATTTTGCTGCAGATTTTAGCACTTTTGCTCATTTTAAGGCATTTTTGTCCATTTTTTTGACTATTTTCATGGAAAAAATCTAGCTTAGAGTATTTAACTTTTTCTCATTCTTTCTGAAAAGCTGTAAATAGAAGGAATAAACAAATTCAACCTCCAAAAATCTTATGATATAAGAAAGTTCTGTCCCAATTTCATGCTTTTTAGGGTCAATTTCAACATTTTCCATATTTCCATAAATATGCAGATTTTTCTAAACTTTTCCAACAGCTAATGGTTTAAACTTCATTTGTTTTGTGATTTTTTATTGCAAAAATATATAACACCATTTTTAAAGAAGCAAAAATAATTTTAAAGTGCATATTTTTTTCATAAAATGTCTTTTTCTAACCCAACCCCTATTTTGTGAAAATTCCACATGAATCTAACAGCCAATTAGGGCATAAATCTTCAATTTGAGATTGCTCTAAAACTACTCGATAGAAATGAATAATTTTTTGACACAATTTAAAGATAAACATAATTTTTTTATAATTCGATGCTATTGTACATAAAATATAAATAATTTTTAAATTATTTACAAACGAAATTTAAACGAGACTGAAACATGACAAGAATACATCCTTAATCTAATAATTGTCGCTATGAAAATTGATACAAAATTTCAGAAAATTTTCAGTAGGAAATGCAACATTTTTCATTCTAATTCCACTTCTCAAAACGCCTAAAAACGCAGGAGCTTTGCCCTGGATCTACTTGGGGACCTTAAACGGCCCACAAGTTCCCCTGCCGAATTTGGGCATCAACATCATTCGGGGCTAGCTACGCCACTGTTAAGTGTTTTAAACCCGTTGTATCTTTCGTGCATTATATATATATATTCTAATGGATCAACAATTTCATTATCTCGAATTCCTTCTATGCAAAAAGAATTTGTTCTTATAAGTAGATCTGAACGTTCATTCAATATCATCAACTGATGAAATTGAGTCTAAATTAGTATTTTAAGGTGTTGTCTTTATCATCATCTTTGTCCACTATATCTGTCAAATGGATTAATGAATAACTAAATACCGAAGTTACTGTGAATTTAGTTTCTGCATATGCGCATTTGACACATTACGTCTCTTTAGTACAGATAAAATCTAAACGTTTGGAAGACCATTAACTAATGATGGTTAAAAACTGATAGAGAACAATCAACCAATTTGATCTAAATAGAAAGCCAAAATCAGCTAAGGACATAGCTTTGCATTAGGGAGATACAGGAGGAATAATAGTAAATCTGGTATTACCCATTTTATGCTTTACAACAGGCCAAAATAATTTGGGATTAGTAGTAAAATGTTGATCTAACAAGCCATAGCGATTAAAACAAATGCTATTTGGCATGTAAAATCATGTTGTTGACTTACAAACGTTCAACTCTCTGTCATTGTTAATTGTTTGTCGAACCTTTTTTAACGTCATTTTTTGGTAATCTATTTCTAACTCTAATCTCTTTACGTATAGCAGAAGTGAATCAAGGCTTGTCATTCGTCTTTAAAGTAACTTCCCTAGAAGAAATAGAATCTTTAGCTAGTTCTATAAATTTTTGATAAAAATAAAATCAGCAATATCATCAATGTTTGAGAATAAAAAAATCTGATATCGCGATTTGACATAATTAGCGCTTTTATTTAGATTTTACGAAAAGATATGGAGTAAATGAACACAGGATAACAACACATATGATAACTATAACTTCAATTAATTTTTATGAACTGTATGGCCATTTTGGAAATAAATTCCTCATCAGCAGCACTAGAACCCAAACATAAGAAATCCACAATTAAAAAAAAAATTTAAAATGCATAAAACCAAACGAAATCCGAATGATCAGTAATATCAAATAAAGCTTAGTACAAAACTACGATTGAGGGAGCTAAGCATTACGTTTTAGAAATTGCCCCATCCATGAATGAAAAATGACATTTTATCTAGATATCACGTCTTTGTGGATTTTACATGAACAATTTTGACTTTACCCTGTGTTTGCACATTGCGAGTATGACGATTGCCGGACAATTGTCAGGATATGCTTACACTTCCTGATCACATAATTGTACTTTGGGTTCTTATTGGATTTCACACTGTAAGTGCCACAATTCTAAACTCTGTTTTTGTTTGTTTACATCTTTTTATGAATGTGTCATTTTTTTTGTTCTTTTTTTCCTGTTTCCTTTTTGTGCCATGTCTTTTTTATCAAAGTGTCCTTAGCAAATCTACTGTCGTTGTTTGTAACTTCTCGACACAAATCTGATAACAAAATGTATAAAAATATTTTATTTAATAAAACATATAAACGTAACAAAATAGCAATAAATGTAAAATTAGAATCGATATATCTTGCGTACAATAGTAATCATATTTGCAAATGTCAAACTTTGAGCAATAATACTTATATAACGTGCCATTTTCTTAAACAATATTGGGCCTGCCGTAAATTTTAGTTTCTTTCAAAAGACAAACGCTGGATATATATATATTATTTCATTACGTGAATAATCGAGGTAATAGTGAAGTTATAAAATTGATACTTTTACTCGGTAATCGACGTAAAATGCACTCATAAAACAGTCATTAATTGTATTAATAACAAAAAGAATCTAGCGCTTTCATCCTTTTCGGGACTTGTTAAGACAACGAAACGTCATTAATGACGTCGGTATGGAAATGGTGACACCATTTTATTGACAGAAGCGTAATAAATTGTTACTCATTCAGCTTCTTTGCTTCATCCATTCTGACAAATTTATGTTCTTATTCTTTTCGGTATTCTTCTGTCTTACCAAGACACTTAAAAAAATTGTTCTGTTTAAGCATAGCAGTAAACGTTCAATTAAGTAAGTTGTCGAAATGCGCATATGCGGAATATAAATTTACAGTAACTTCGATATTTTGTTATTTATTACCCCCTGGCTGATGCCACTGCTGGTGGACTGTTAGTCCCCGAAGGTATTCAGCAACCCAGTAGCCAGTTTTTCTGTGCTGGCCCGAAACCGATTTTATTTCAATACTTGCGATATCTAAATTTAAGGAAATTTTGTTAAAACCTAGGGAATATCTCCCTCATGCATAGCTCTGTCCTTAGATGATTTTGTCCGCCCTTTTTAGATTCTATTGGATATTTTTTCTTATTAGTTTTTACACATATTTCAGTTTTTGTATTTCCAAATGTTTTGAATTGATCTGCACTGAAGAACGGTAAGTAATCGAAATGCGCATATACAGAAATCAAATTCACAGTAAGTTCGGTATTTTGTTATTAAAGGGAATTAATGGTGTATATATATATTGGAGTTGTCAGATTTGTTCTAACCCACAATCTTTTGTAAAGACAATAGAGTTTCATGACAATATGTACATATAATGAAATACTATATAAAATATTTTATTTACAACTCAAATCCATGTAAACATTAATTTTTGTTGCCTTTTTAATGCTTTTGGTGTCCATTGCTTGGCCTTTTAGTGCGGTAGATTTGTAAACAGTATTTTTTTTAAAAAGTGTTTGTTTTCAATATACATTACAATTTGGTTTTTGCATGATCGAAGGACGGGTGAGTAATCAATTATTATCTGCATTTGATCCTTTTATTGCTTGTGAATATGTCAGTGTTTTTATATGGTTCGCATCTTAATATTGTCTATTGGTTTGATTTGGATATATAGAATATCCATAATACTTCGTTCCCTTGGTATGTATGTTACATTATGAATGTTTGATTTATTAAAGCTAATAGCGTCAATACTATCGTGAGCAAACCAATGCAGTGTTCACTTGGTTGACAGATAATCGATGATCCATTCGATTGATCGCTCAGCAATGACTTGCCTGAAAAATAGGAAAAAGTAGAAAAGTGAGGTATATGAAATATTCAATGTTTTTAAAAACTTTTCTGAAAGATAAATATATAATGAAAAAATAATTTCGATGGTATATTTTTAACCTTCTAAAGGATGTGAAAGTTTGGATTCAAGTTGAAGTATTTAAAGCTTCATGATGACAACCACACAAGAGACAATTGGAAATCGCATCTGTTAAATTGTTTTAAAGGTTTCTATAGTACAGCAAATTTGCCATAAGTCTGCTTGAGTATAACAAAATGTAATCAACTGTAAATAATCGAGGTTAGTAAAATTTTAGCCTCTGCTGAAGGTCATCTGTCTCTTCAGTGCACAATGAACATCTATAAGTAACTTACCTTTAGCAACATTATATAGAAGCACATCTGAAACAGACTTGGGGTAATTAAAAATGTAATTGTAATTAGCTGTAATTAATTACATTTTTTCAAAGTAATTTGAAGTAATGTGTAATTGAGGAAAAATCAATTACATGTAATTGAAAGTAATGAATTACATTGCATATTTTGAATGTAATTTGGAATTACATTTCAATTACTTTCAATTACAATATCATTGAAATCAAATAACTGGTGTTACAGTAGTTCTGTTTTTAAGCATGATTGTAATAATCTGACTATCATAATATTTTTTTCCTTCAAGACTTGATAGGATTTTAAATTGCTTGTGAATGTTTTTTTTCAAAGACACTCTGGAACCTTGATGGAAAATACAAAACAGTCTTTAACATGAATAATTTATTTAATATATGCTGAGAAATATGTCAACAACATAAACTATATTCATAACAGTCTTGCTTTGAATATATAAAATGCACCCATTAATTGTCTTATAACTACAGAATCGGAGATGTCTTCAAAATGGACAAACTTAATTGACAGTAACTTTGTGTTTCGTATATCTCTGCTTGACTTGAGACTATTTTTTTAAATGTTTATAAATGTTACTTTTTCTTCGCATAAAAATTTAGTGAAAATTAAAAATTAACATGTACAAATGATGTTCCCATCCAACATTTAAATAAAAGTTAATTAAAGATTGTTTGTACAGTATAATCCTTTGTTTGGTAAGTTTCCGCCTATTCCCACATACATTTTTACTTTTTCTTATCTGGAATTTAAAAAGTGGGAATAGGAGGAATGAACCTCTCCTAGCTATTTCAGAATTTTCAAATTGCAACTTCAATACACGTTTTTATAACACAAAATGTTATTGCAATAATTAGTGCTAGATTAATTTGACAGTTAAACATACATGAAAATAAATAACATATTTTTCATAAGAATGTTTATAAATGTAATAATTAATTTTTACACTTTCAAAATTTTTTGAGGTCGTAGTATACTGATATACTATGAAGTTAACAGTTTCCCTTTTACTAGTAAATGACTCTGTTTATTTGTAATTTTCAAAAAAAAAATTTTAGACAAAAACGAAGTAAATTAGTTTCCATAATAAAAAAAATATAAATTAGTTTCCCCCTTATTTATGTCTTGCTAGATATCAATATATCTTTAATTTCAAATAAGGTAAAAATGAAATTGAATATTCTGCATGCTTCTATTTCGTTATTAGTCTTAATATCCTCAATAAACCTCATCAAATTAACAATCTTTTTACAAAGTAAATCAAAAATTTCAAATACTTAAGAATTAATTCCAGTATGAATTTCTTAAAATTTTACCCAATTTAGATTTCCAAATGTTGGAATAGGTAGAAAAAAAACTGTTAAATGACACTATTTGACAATAATAACTTGGTACATTTGCTGAAACCTGTAGCGTACAGATTAAATATTTTATTCATATAGAGTATACTTCTGAATTACGACATCTTTCTGATTCACTCCAACAAGAATTAAAAAAAACATATTGGAAACCAATCTCGTAATCATTTAATGTTATAACATCTGAAAATGCATTTATCTTTTCTGGAATCCATATTCTGAAACTTCTTGTATGTACTGTATAAATGTCATAAACTTTAATTGAAGTTTATTTTATCAGTATAACATAAATAGTTTGTCAGGCAAATGTAATTGAATTGTAATTAATTACATTGCCAATGTAATTGTAATTTAATTGATTACATTGGAAAAATGATGTAATGGCAATTGTAATTTAATTGAAGAATTTTTCATGTAATTGAAATGTAATTAATTACTTTGACATGTAATTGACCCCAGGTCTGATCTGAAATCGAAATTGTGCGTTAAGTGGTTTTCAACTCAATATACATAATTGTGACATTTTCTTGAAATATTTCCATTTCAAAGAATATTGTTATCTTTAAATTGGAAGATATGACTTTTGTTTCAACAACGATACACTAAATAGAATCGGTAATTTTATGAAAAGCGATGTTTGTGCCTCCTTCGCCATTACCTCAAAAAGTAGGCCAAGGAAATGATGATTTAAAAAATACAGCATTCCATTTATAGCTTTTCAAAACAAAAGTAATCAAGCGTATTGCATTGCCATTTTGTTAGTAATGAAACTTATGATTTTAATGTGTACATATAGTTTGCAATAAGTTGTTTAACTGTAAGTTTGGTTTTAAGATTTTCAAAAAGGCGATTTCCATTAATTGTTCATTGCTTATCCACATTGAAATTTCTCACAAACTGGCGCCAGTTTCTGTTTTTCTCTTTTTATTTGCCTTTCTTGATTTACCTTCTTCTAGACTTTCATAAACTTGACTATTCAATCTTCAGTCTTTACTTTATGTTTAATTATTTATTAAAATTCTGTAAGCAGCGAAAATAATGCTATTTCTATTATATTGGTAGAAAAATATACATCTTCACTTTTAACGTCAAGAAGATATATTGTGAAACATTGACACATATATTATAAAATATATAGTATTATTGTTGGTCGACTATTTGTGATTGTGCATTGCACAAAATACACAATGCTAAATGTTATCGACAATTCACACAAATAGTGCCAAAGAAAAACCATGTAACAATATCTCATTTGTGATTTATACATCGCGGATTAATTCATCAGCCTAGTAGTCAGACCTTCGTAGCTGGCCCGAAAACCGATTTTATTTTTAAATTTCCAATAACTTAAGAAATTTTGTTAAAAACTAAGGAGGGTCTCCTCCGTGTAAGCTCGGTCTTTAGCTGATTTTGCTTCCCCAATAGAATACATTTGATTATTTGTTCTCTAGCAATTTTCGTACATCTTTCGGTTTCTAATATTCCAAATGTAATGGCTTGATCTGCGCTGAAGAGACATAAGTTTTGGAATAACGGCAGTAGAATACCGAGGAGTAATATTTACAAAAATCGAAGTCCATGGACATCGAAAAAATGAGAACACGTAAGATAATGACGTTAGACAGCTACAAAGGACAGAAATAAAAAAAAAAAACACAACATTCAAAACCAAGGCACTCAAAATGTGAACTCCCATGAACTGAGAGTGACAATCTGCAGAAACTAAAAATAACGTTTGTATGTTATAAGTTTATTAATTTGGTTAATGTAATTGAGTAAGTCTTCGTGGTAAAGTTTTACAAAATCATAACTGATTTGCTGACAGCAACTTATGAAAATATGAATAGCCTAATACATATTAGAGGTATTATTTTTAGGGGTAACTCCTTGAAACACTTGTACAGCATAGTGAAATTTACTGTATATTAGTAAATTTGGGTATTTCAATATTTATGCATTAAAATTACTAATACCATTCTTTTATTACCAATGCTTTCAAACCAAACGAATACGTCAAAACAAAAAGAAGAAAAAAAAAAAAAAAAAAAAAAAAAAAAAAAAAAAAAAAAAAAAAAAAAAACGCTAGACAGCATTTTTTTGCTGCTCAAGGAACTTAAAAAAACATGATGTGGCCAGGCTCTAAGGTTCTTTTGATTTAGAAGAAATTGTCCGTGTATAAATTACATCTGATTTTAATTGAAATTTTATTGTCAATTCTCAGCGTCATCAACAATTTGAGTACCTGTTTGGTGACAAGGGTAAGTAAAATCTGCAACAGAATATTCCATTTTTCCAACTGTGCAGTTCAGCTTTACTGATTTGATGCAAGTTGAGTCTCTTCTGTGATAATTTAATGTTACATTGGACTTATAAAATACTCCATCTCTTTGCGATTTGACATGTATATCAGACGAAACGTTTTCATTCTGGAAAAGAAAAGTTTGGTAGCACCAGTTTCTGAATATAACAACAAGAATTTGAATGATTAGTTACATGAAACATCTGTAATAAAATTGAATCCGCACTTACCAAAATTTAACCATTATATTTCAAAACCATGAAAGTATTTTTTCCCCCGCTTAGCAAAAGCGGGGGGGATTATGTAATGCAGTCCGTCCGTATGTACGTACGTATGTGTGTAGTGCTCTCCGATAGTTCTGGAACTATAGGAGGTAGAAATTTGAAACTTGGCACCATACTAGAGTATGATTTGCACTAGCGCGCTAGGGATTCGGAAATTATGTCAAACGCCCTAGGGGCAAATTATGGGCGAAAACGAATTTTCGCGATATCCAATAATCGGAGAAATTTCACAGGCTATTTGGGCTAGAAAATTGAAACCCGGGAATTGACTCACATTTTATGTGGCAACTTTACAGAGGGCGTTGGAATTTTTGTATGACCCCTCGGGGGCATGGCCTCTTGCGGTCAGAAAAAACGAAAAAAATGATTCAGCTAGAACTCCTCTAACATCTTAAATTGCAGAAACCTGGTTTTAAGGGTATAAGTAACTTTATAAAAGTTGTTTGTGCCGAAGGTTTCGAAATTTTTAATTTGCCCTCAGGGCGGAATAATGAGCGAAATTGTATTTCGAGTTATCCAGTAATATGCGAAATCTTCTGAAGTATTTATGTTTGGAAGCTGAAACTTTCTATATGAGTTCCATTATGTTTATCTAATTTGCTAATGATAGCGGACATTTCGTATGACCCCTGGGGGCATGCACTTGAGGGACCAATAACTTAAACCAATAAGTACTCAGCATATGATTGAAACTTTATGTACAATTTTCATTTTGTGGTTTACATTTTCATGGGATATTACTTGAATTGCTTTTGGAATCCAAGATAAGAAAATTTGGTAAATTTTCTGAAACTTTCGAAGACCAATAATTTCTGAAATCCTAACATGAAATCATATAATTAAGTAACTTTTTAATGGCATCAGCTAGTATGAACACTCTTTATGGTTTTATTATGCCAAGTTTTCTTACAATTGGCTCGATGAGTGCCCTGTGGTTGTTTAAATGTTGTGATCGTCCTCTACTAGTCTTTTGTCGGGAAATTGATGACAGCGATTGTAAGAACACTTTGCCAGTTAAGTTTATGTTTGTTGACGATCCCGCATCCATGGATCAAATGAGAAAAAGACATGGATGTAGCGTTGCTCAGCGATTAGCAATGAATACCGCTCAAACCGGTGCTAGGGGCCGTCTTGAACTTGCTATGAGGTATGAGTAATGCTCATTGTTGAAGGCCTCGTGGTGACTTCAAGATGAAGAACAACAATAAAAGCGTTGTTCCATTGCTGTGTTTTACCATGTATTTGTAGAGATTTTGTCTTATTTGCATTTACTCCATATCCCTTCATTTGTAACTTAAATTTCAAAAATATGATTCTTATATTGGTAAATTTCCTGAAACTCTCAAAGACCCATTACTTTTTGGAATTTTACCTAGCAACCATATCTTTTTTGGTGCCTTATTTTTATCAGTGATCATTTTCAATAGTCAGATTGCAAAAAAACTTCGATTCTAATTTTGGTACATTTCCTGAAAGTCTTAAAGACCTGTTATTTTTTAGAGTTCTACCTAGCAACCATATCTTTTTCAATTCCTAACAGTAATGATGATAATTTTCAATAGTCAGATTGCAAAAAACTTTGATTCTTTTTTTGGTAAATTTTCTGAAAGTCTTAAAGACCTATTATTTTATGGAATTCTTCATAGAAATTATATCTTTTTCCATTCCTAACAGCAATGATGACCATTTTCAAAAGTTAAATTGCAAAACACTTTGATTCTAATTTTGGTAAATTTCCTGAAACTCTCGAAGACCTGTTATTTTTTGGAATTCTAAGTAGCAACCATACCTTTTTCCTTACATTAAGAATCATTGTTTTCAATAGATGGACTACAAAAATCTTCGATTCTTATTTTGGCAAATTTCCTAAAAGTTTTAAAGACCCGTTATTTTGGTTGATTGATTGATTGAATATTGTTTAACGTCTACTCAGCAATATTTCAGCTATATCAAGACGAGAACAAGTTTTTCAATTCCTGACAGTAATGATGATCATTTTCAATAGTCAGATTGCAAAAAAACTTTAATTCTAAATTAAATTTTTATTGATGATTCCTATATGGTGAATAAAAGGATATGGAGTAAATGCACATGAGACAAAGTCTCTACAAATACATGGTAAAAAACAAGCAAAGGAACAACGCTTTTATTGTTGTTCTTCATCTTCAAGTCACCATGAGTCCTTCAACAATGAGCTTTGCTCATACCTCATAGCAAGTTCAAGACGGCCCCTAGCATATACATTTTCAAAACCAAACTTTAGTGGTGGTCGAAAAAAGGTGAGTGGGGGATTGCAATCTATGATTGACCTTTTTTCATTTTCATTTAATTATTTTTTTGTGTGAGACGAACTTTTGTGATTGAACAGAATTACAGAAAAAAAAATATTAGAAGCAAAAATGTTTGACAAATTGAAGGGGCTTGCAAATCATTTAAAAAAATATTTTGTCATTTCGGTTTGTACCAAAAACTACTAAATTCTACAAAAACATGCAACAGTTCATTGACAAGAAAATTTTAAAATTGGTAGAAAGTAATACTGAAATGAAAGCAATTGTCCACGCAGAAGTCTCATATCTTAAGGAAATCTATGCTCATTTACTTATTGTGAGACTTTAATAATATCGACATGTTTTTCATCCTTGTACCTTTTAATTTGTCATATTAAAGCATTGTTGCTAGGTGCACAAAACTGATAATGTAACAGTCCATCTCAAACCCTAAAGACATTGTCTTATTACATAGCTTAGATTTTTCAATCATTCAATAAAACCTGAGCTATCATAGATCAGTTGATAAATCTGCTGGTTAAATAATATAAATCAAATTTCATTTTCTATATTCTTTGCCGCAGTACTAAAAACAAAATTATCAGGATTCTTGTTAAACTGTATTTGCATCAGGTTTTAGCAAATTATTTCCATCTTTTGCTGTATTAAATGAAGAAATTTCGACCATGCTCTATAATTTATATATAAATAATTAATTGTATGTAACATTCTAACGCGTTTTTTTTTTAGATTAAGCTATTAACAGGTTCAATCCATCAAAATGATGGCACATGCTTACTCAGTTTTTTTTTTGTATTTTGATGGGTTAGCTTCGCGTCGTACTACAATTTTGAAAATATGTTATGACTAAAAGCATGATAATTTTGGAACTTTTGTAGAATTCATGTGTTACGTAAAATTCAACTGGAAGTTCAAAATTATGATTGCTGCAATTGAATAATGTACCAGAATATGGACGAAGAAGGAAAACAGAGATGTGGAGACATTGTAAGACTGGTTCAAATCGCTTAAGTCATTAATCATTTATCTTATCCGGCGCTTAAAAACATATATGAAAACTAGAAAGCCCACTTTATTTGATGATCCTCTTATTGCAAAAACATTGACAAACCTCCAGGAAAAATACGTCATGGTACCTGAAGACAATGCTTCTAACAATATTGTGTTTGTTTGTAAGAAACACCATTTAGACTATCTTGTTAAGGAGATTGGTATTGACACTTCATCTGGCAATCCTACTTATATCGCAACTACATTATCCAGGTACGAGATAATCACAAATGACACTCCTGTGTTAGCATCCTTCGGTATCTAAGTGGATAAAGATACAGTTAAATTTACTGGGTGCCTACGCTTCACATGAATCCCTGCAAAGAGAGATTCATTGCATGATCTGCCAGATGCACCACTAAGTCCCTATCCAAACTTCTGACCACTTTACTGACTGCAGTTAGAAATAGTCTAAAAAGCTACTACGAAAAAGTCTTTTCTACGAGCGGCGTGATTCAGATGTGGAATCTTAAATATTCCTAAGATCTTCTTGAACAACTCCTTCAAACGGTCTGGCATACTGCAATACCATTCAAATTTTTGATTTTTCTACCCTTTATACAACCCTTCTACATAATAAACTCAAAATAGTAATTTCCGAACAATGTTTCTGTCCCAAAAACGGAGAACGCAGGTATTCCTATTTGGTAATAGGAAAAGGCAGAACATATTTTGTGAATAGCCACACTGAGTCAAACAAGAAATACAGTGAAAATGACGTGAAAAAGATTATTGAATTTTTGACAATATTTTTGTTCAATGTGAAGGCAGCGTTTTTCGACAGACAATAGGAATTACTATGGGAGCAAATTGTGCTGACCGTTTCCTTTTTTTCGTATAAAGCAAAGGTTTTACAAGGGCTTATAAACAGAAACAGAAACAACTAGCCCAGACTTTTAATTTCAGCTTTAGATATATAGACGATGTACTTTCTCTTAATAACTAATAATCTAAATAATATGTACATCGCATCTACCTCAGTGAACTTGAAATTAAATAGACAACTGATACACCCAATTCTGCTTCATACCTTACCTTTTGTTATACATTGTCGAACATGGACGTCTGAAATCTAGGTTATATGACATACGTGATAATTTTAACTTTCAATTTGTGAATTTCCCTTTCTCTACAACATTATACCTACCTACCCAGCACATGGAGTGTATATTTCACAATTACTTCGTTACTGTGGAGCGTTCAGTTCATACAGTTACTGTGTGGAAAGAGCAAAAGCACTGTCACAAAAACTGCTGAGTCAGGAATATGTTAAGCCATTGTTACTTTCGTCCCTGTATAACGTCACACCGACATCGTAGAGAGACATGAAATGTCAGTGTCACAAATGAAAACTTCCATTTTCAGCTAGATTCACGTCTTCCCGGATTTGACATTACCGGTTCTGACTTTACCCTGGATTGACCCACTGACAGTGTGATGGCTGCTGTACACAGAGCAGGACATAATTACCCTGAGCACCTGATAACACTCTGGTTTTTTGTTGTTGTTGCTTTTTTTTTTTGTTTTAGACTTTCCACTGTTAGTTCTTTAGTCTTTTGTGTTGTATATGTGGTGTTTGTGTGTAGTGTCTTTGGTCTTCTGTTTTCTGGTGTTCTTGCTTTTGCCTTGTCTCTGGACTTTGATTAATGTAATCTTGTGCTTTGTTCCTTTGGTATTCTTCTGCCTTTGTTTTCTTATTTTGCTTCGACAAAAATTAATGGAAACTGTTGAGCTTGCAAATGTAAATTCGAAATTTTCATTCTTTTGTATATTTCAAACGACTGTGAAGAAGGAATTTTTGTTAAGCCAACACTAAGAACTAGTTTTGTTGGCTAGATTACTTATTCAGTATTAGTTGTATGTGTATAACCGATATCTAGACTGTAGTATTATATACTAGTATAGAACTTACGTTAATACTTGCTGAACAAGTAGGCTTTGGAAATACCTTGTTGAAACCAAACCCTGCATATACTTTTGCATCAGTAATTTTGAAATTTTCCTTTGTAATTATTTCTTCCGGGTGATCTATTCGTGGTATAAAGACAGTACATGTACAATAATTATCAAACAATGATACAAATTTCAATATGTCAATATGTCTGGTGTCAAATTCATGTTCAATATTTCATGTTATGGATCATACTTTCCACATGCAAGAAGCTTTCATGCTTTGATTTTTTTTTCTTTTTTTTTAAATTTATGAGTAGAAAACAGAGATGTCTTTTTCACATTTTCTCTATCAGCTTTTACACACAATTGTGGTTGTGGTCTTCTAAGTATTTTGTTTGATCTGCACTGATAAGACCAAAATCATATAAAAAATCACCACAGAAAAAGAACATGTGGAAGGTTCGTGCTTTGACAAAAACGTACAAAATATATTAAACCTTTATGACAAGTCACTGTATGCCATTAAAAATCCCTTTCGGTATTTCTGACTGGCCATATATTACTTATTAATGTGTATAAGCGTACAAGAGCATACCAATTACTTCGTTGAAACCTCCCGAAGCAAACATATCACCACAGGAATTAGTTAACCTCGATATGTTCATTTATCATGTAAAAACATATCTGTTTTTCCAACATTTCTTTTACTGTTGTGGTAGTTCAAGATGATATGAAAAAAAAATGTTTTTAAGAGATTACATGGAAATAGATAAAATTAATGTGTCGTTGAATTTTGTATTGTTGTTTACAGTGAAAAATTAACATAAGTTTCATACAGAAATGATGTTTTATGAAAGCAAATAAAAACTTTTGTTCTTTGCGAATGAAATAGCGTCCCGATATTATCTTTTACACTCATGTATTGGCATCTTATATCTAGGTTTATCGAATTGATTATTTACGATTTTTTTTCTTGCTTTGTATTCAATACTTACATATATAATTGCGCTTGTTTAGTTCTAAAACATGTTCTGAGCTATCAAATCCATATGTACATTTGTACACGATATCTACGTCATTTTCACTGAATTTTTTAACTCTTAAAGTTGAATATTTGCAGTCTTCATGTTCAGATTCTTCATATTTTGAATTATTCGATGAAACTCCATTCATGACTACAGGTTCATACCGAGGCCCACATGTCCATGTTCTACTATAGCCACATTTTGTGTTCTTGGGAAAATTGCATTTGATATCCACATTTCCACCAAAAATTACAGGACTCGTCATCAAGGAAATTTTACCTAAAGATGAAAATTTAAACATGTAGGCGAATAGTTTAGTAAAAACTAAAATTGACCTTATCCATACTTCATTAATTAGGTCAATTTGCAAAGAATAATACTGCGTTTTTCCTAGAGTTGTGTTCTTCGTATTGTCAATACATGTAGATGGGGGTAATAAATAAAGTTACTGAACAAATTTTCAAGAGCCGAAATCCAAAAGGCAGAAGGACAAAGCAGGTGTACATTTTTGGATAATTGTCAACCACAAAGGTCCTCACTTGGTACAGGCATTTAAAAAAATGATTGGTTAAACCGGATCTATGGCGCGCCAAAAATTCATTTCCATTGCGGTAGTGTTTAGCAACTCAACAACAACTGCAATTGAAAGATCATAGAAAGTGAAAAAAGATCATCTCCATACAAAGTAAAAAATTGATCGTGAATCACAGTCTGGACCGAAACTTAAAAATTTTCCACAAGGGATTAATATCTTTTGAAGGACTTTTTAAAGACCGTATGTGACTGAATTTTTCGAAGCCTTGATTGAAAAAGCGGTCACGGAGATAGTTATGTCTAATGAGAAAGTCTGTATAACTTGTGCTAGCCCTAGCGTAACGAATCAACATACACTCCTTAAGTTCAATTAGGAGAAGCTTTAATATTGCTGTCCATGTTAGGAAAGTTGATGATTTTTAAATTAAAATCGTCCCTTTATTGTAAAATTTAGTACTGGTACGACCATTTTCGTAAAAAAAAAAAAAAAGTCGTGATGTAAGTCCAAAAAGATGTAGATCTAGTGGTTTCTGTAGTTTTTATATCTAGTTATGGCGGATATATTAATGAGATCCGTTTAGCAAATGATACGTTATTAATTGAAAGATTATCATCAATATATCTGTAAGCGAGATTAAAGAATCTAGCATCTTTTATTTTATGACTTTTTACGCGTCCACGAAGAAATTCAGTCTCGTAAGAATATTAAAACCAGACCGCTAGTAGAGGAACACAATTAGTGCCCATTGGTATACCAACGTGCTGTTGTCTAAATGTAAAAAATATATTACTAGTATCAGTTAGAAAATCAAGCATACTGCTGACCTATTTTCAATGAGGGAAAAGAAATCAAATCGCAAAGAGACAGAAAACAAATAAATCATAAAAGTTGGGTATTTTGATTATGTGTTGGACCCGCTTTACTTATTCAAACCATCAAAACTGTATTTTGTCTGACGAAGCCTGTATCTATATACTAACCGTATATAAATACTTTTTGTGCAAGTTTCGGTTTCGGTTAATTATTTCAAATAAAAATAATTTGGAATGATCGATTAATTCCAATTTGCACTAAATGCATTGCTGGGTTAAAACCAGGACACAATTTAAATATGGAAATGTCACCTACCTGTCACAAAGCATTTTGAACTTGCTACTACGATGTATATAAAACATCCCACCTTACACAACATACTGTATTATCGTCTCATTTTACAACGAAGCATTGATTTTCTGAAATATAGTTCCAGACATGATTATCACAAAAGTCAAAGTATATGCATCTTACTGCGCAATACAAATTTAAATATAAATGTAAACTTTATTTAGCAATGACATTGGTAATATGATATGAAATGAAATGATATACAGCATACATGCTTAATGTATATTATATATACATCTGGCATATTAATTATCTAACATTATATGTGTCTTCATTTTCAATACGACAGACATGCATGACAAAAAGTTTTATAAGTAAAAAATAGAGCTTCGTTTAGTGTGTATCCATGTGCATAAAAGCAAGACGTCAAGATAGCAAAGAGTTCCAAAATAATACTTAACATAACATGAATTGAACTTTTCAAACGTTTATCTCTAAAGAAAAATTAAATAAACCATATCATGAAAGATCGTCTTGTATCAGGAAGACTCGGTGAAATGAGATGTATCACTATGAATTGCACCCCTTTGGCCGAATGAAAGGTTATTTAGGTATTTGGAACAATATTGATCTGAAAGCCTAAAAGTACAGTATTAGCTTCATAGATTGCTCTTCTACATTGTCAAAGCTACATATAAGAGCTGCAACCTTTATAAACAAATCACATAATTTACATCTTTGTACTAGTAGGACTTGAGATAAAATCGAATTAGCAAATGTAATCCTTGGTATTTAACTTTCCTAAAATCGACTAGTTTTTATTCGTTGTTCCTCTAATATATTCTTTGAGAAAAATTTGTTAAACCATAGAAATGCTATTAAAATGTTACAGATACTTTAATTTTTCATTTTTTCATTTTGCTGAAACATTAGAATTCGGATCAATAAAGGGATGAGTTTAGTAAATAATATCATGAAGTACCGTCCATTTTGAGGAGAGCTTTCAATAATGTAATGAAGAATTCTAATGAAGACGATTGGCGGATATGTAAAGGAGATACAATGGTCAAGCAGTAATTTATGAAAAAGAATCTGGGAGTCAGAGGCAGGCTTCATTGTTGAAATATTTATGTAAAGCAAGTGAGAACAAGTTTCACTTCAAAATGAACAATACAATGACAATGGCAACATCGGAAAAACAAAGAAACAGAGACCCGACATGAATACTGCACAGAAAAGATAAATGAAGACACATACACATACAAAGGTGAATGTCTACGACCCAATATAAAACCGCCGTCTCTCCTTCTTACGGAGTATATGTTTAACAGTTGATTTGTTGCAAGAGAAAAAAGGAAAATATTACAGACTTTCTCAAGTTATAGGTATATTTCAGTTTAATTAATTGAATTAAAGTGCTTCGTCAAAAAAGGATGGTCAAGATGCCTGAGCGCTCAGCGCGAAGGCATTTTAACCACCCCTTTTCTTACGAAGCACTTTAATTCAATTAATTTTTAACTAAATTAAAGACCGTGCAATTTATTTAATATACAGAATTTTATATGTTAAAAAATGAATACTGACATCCCGCCATCAAAATAGAATCTTCTACTCATGTATATTCATTAATTTATTAAGGCTATATGCATCAAACAGTTATTAAATGTATATTTTGAATGTTGTAATTTCTATTTCTGTGCTTTGTATCTGTCTAACGTCATTGTTTTTTGTGTCTCTGACGTCATTGTTTTCTGTGTTCTCGCTTTGGCCGTGCCTTTGGACTTCGATTTTTGTAAATTTCACTCCTTTGTTCCTTCTATATTCTACTTCCGTTGTTTTATATTGATCTTGTGTCAAATATTTCTTTACTTTTATTATAAAAATATCGATTAGATTGTATTTTTAAAATTAACTGAGTTATCGATCTGTTGTCACTTTAAATATATTTTCTTACATCTATTCATCAAGTGATAATTGTAGCCTCGTGGTTATATCAATGTCGTTTTGATCACCTTGATATTACAGAAAAGTGGCGTAGGTTCGATCCTTGGACCGGGAAATTTTTCCTACATAAACTTGTCGTAAACTTGATCTTATATTTAAGTGAAATATAACAGAAGGTCAAAGTTAAGCAAAAGACATATGGATGAATTTGCATAAAAATTAATGAAGTACAAGTAGTTAATTCGAGGTAAGTAAATAAATTGAGGTAAATTATTAGTTAAAGTGCTTCGAAATCGAGAGAAACAAAGGAAAGACAAAAGAGAGATGGAATAGTCCAAGGCATTAAAGTGTCTTGAATAACAAAAGAAATGCTCTTAACAGGTCTTTAAGACATAGTTAACTTCGTGGCCGCCTGATTAATCGAGGCTTGAAAAAACCTATCTCATACAAACTTTGAAAAAATTCTTTAATCGATTTCAGTCCCTTGTGGAAAATATTTTTAGATTCGGTCCGAGCTGCGGTTCAAAATTTTCTTTCTTCGTTTTTAATACTGCGATTATCATTTCTTTTTAATGTGTATGACCCTTCAATAGCCATTGCAGTTTAGTTGTTCCGGGATATGCCTGTAACAAGTCAGGACAATTTTCCGATGGTTTTCCTCCTGCTTTGTTTTGTTTTTTTTTTTGTGTCTTGGACTTTTGCTCTCATTCTACCATACCTCTTGAACAAATGAAATATTCAATAAATAAATGTTTCCCCCGAAAGAACGGTAGCCAAAATAAAACTAGAGAACACGAATACTATGTGAAACACGACTCTGAATGTCAGAGAAAAAATACAGAGAAAAAAAATCAAAATATTAGTTTCTGTCCGAAAATATATATTTCAAATTAAGAAAACTTTTTTTCAATAACCTAATGGCATTCTAATGGGCAAAAATTGTGAACTTCTTTGAGCAAAACTCTTTTGTTTACTCTCAAGAGGCTAAATTGATCGAATGGTAGTTGGACGAACCGTTAAACGAAAATAATTCGCACAGGAAATGCACAAAAATAGTGTCGTCTTTTCGTTATGCATCTTCAAGAAATGGATCATTAATGAAGGGAAAATAACAGGAAACACTTGTCTGACGATGATAAACTCGATGTAACTCAAAATTATTCCGACTACCATTTGGTGATGATCCCCAAAACTTAAGCAAACTAATTTAGGTGATCGTTTGTCTTCAATGGAAATAGAAAACAGGGATGTTAAAGCTTGTCTGCTACAGCAGCCTAGTGTTCAAAATTTTCGGATAAGACGCCATACCTGTCTCCCGCACAGTCGCAACCAGACGACTTAGGCATCTCAGACGGTGTCCTCGGTCCAGACCTATTCAGGAACACCGCCAAGGATTCTGAACTTCTTATCAGTGTTAAAGCTTCCCCCCCTCCTCCCCCCGCCTTCTTTAAAATTACACGGGAATTAAGAGAGAAAATCAACAGACATTAAATGTAATTTCTAAATGTGGTAGGTACGTTTAAACGGACCATAAAATGGTCAGTCATTTTAATAAGAACAAACCAGCTGATTTGCTTCCCCTTATAACAGCTTTGAAACCTAACATTAAATACTTGCAAAATGAATATGTAGTACTTCGTGAATGGACGTTTTCATACATCCACATACATCCACATCTCAATTATTTCGATCCCTTCAGAGACACAATTCGGGCTTCGATTATCTAAGTCTACAAAACGTTTGGGTAGTAGCTGAACTAGCTAGCATTCGTACCAGCCCAACAAACATCAAGTGCTTACTCTAGGGGTTATTGCCGTTCTCCCTATCGTGGGATATATAACCAACGGGGCGAAGGAACTTTCTCTTATTGGAGATGTCAAGGTGGTCCAAGATCCCCTTTTAACCAACCATTCTCAGACACTGAGAAGCCTAAAGATCTGTTACAAGATTCTGATGGTTATTAACACATGATTAATCTTTCATACACAGACAATTATTTATATATTCAACCTTTTACTTAGGTATTTTTAATCAATAGACTTTAAAGTGTGTATTGAATAAAAAAAAAACTTTAAGAATTGACATCAGGTAGATCCTCCAGAACAGATCGTAGATTGGCCATCCGGTGTAAAATTTCCAATTCAGTCAGACATTGCACAGTTTGAAGGTAATAATGAGAAGTTTAGTAAATTAACCTTCAACTTACAATCACTTGATATCACAACTGCTGAACTTATAAATAAAATTCAAACATTTTATTCAAATAAAATTAATATCCAGTTATCCCATATTATGGAAAGTGAATCAGGAAAACTTAGATTTTATAGTAAAATATATACTGGATTTGAGTTACAAAATTATCTTAAGTACAATTTAAATAGACAATTACGTTCAAACTTAACGAAACTTAGACTAAGTGCTCACTCTCTAGCTATTGAAACAGGCAGATAAAGCAGGCCCTTCATCCCGGCAGATCAAAGATTCTGCAAGTTTTGTAAAAAATATGGTTGAAAACGAATTACACTTTATTTTTTACTGTACTAGGCTATCACATATTAGGGGGAAATATGCTAATCTTTTTGAAAATAGAAAAATATTACCCGATGAAGAAGTCATTAAAACTATTCTAAATCCAAAAACCTACAAGAAGCTAAAAACATTTGTACATTTTTAAAAGAAATGTTTTCAAGTAGGGAAATAGAGTTAAAAAACTTGTAGTTAGAATCTTCCTCAGGTACTAAATAATATGTTATACATATAAAATGTCATACTTTATTACTCTGAATACTTTTTCTTTATCTGTTTGTTATTGTATTCTTTCTTTCTTTTTTACTTTGGATTACATACCACATGTCATGTATAAACTGTGCTTATGTCCAATAAAATTATTTGATTTGTAAAATTTAACGAGATTTTTGGAAAAAAAAAGAAATCAAAGACTTACTTTTATGAGGTAGGATTGAGAAGGTATACGAGAAACCTCATGCTGTTTCGCCTATTTGTTGTGTCCCTACGAAAAATCATACTATTTAATTGATTTGTGATCGACGTCATGTGACAAAATTTGGTACTCCTCCTAAATCTAGATATGGAGACATTTATTATGTTATAGAATGTGTACAGCCGAGAGACTTTATGATAATGTGCCTATTCACAGAGTCACAGAACTTATTTAATTGTTAAATTCTTAGGCATACATTGTATATTATCGGTGGACAGTTCATCAAAAACTAATTAAAGAAATATCTAAATCCTTTAATTTCAGCTTCCGTCATACAGATGGAATTTGTCACTAAAAATCCCTCGCTTCGTTGATTTGCTTCATCTTATCTATCGGCCTCTTCCTTTTACTTCGTCTTGGAATTGACTTATACTAAGTCAATTGGAAACTTCCTTTTCTTTGTAGGAACTTTCTCCAAAACTCATTCGCTGCTAAACAGCCTGTTGTCGGTTCAGTGTTTTCCTTGGTATATTGCTGAAAAAAGTCTACTTATACAAGAGAATGCTACCAATAATTTGAAGTCATCACTGCAAACGTTTTACAGTCTCTATCATTATCTTGTGGACCGTTCAAGATATACGTTTCCCAGATATGGGAAACATATTTTCACTTTCTCAGGTTTCTTTTGTTTTTTTCTCTATTCTCACTCATTATTCTTAATTGGGTTCGTGTTGTTCATCACTGTGAGTGTGTGTTTCTCCATTTCTCTTTTTAATGTCATACTTATGTGATGTCTGTTCCTTTCTGATTTCGATGTCGTAATTGTCTTTAGACTTTTCCGTTGTACTAACTGGTCGGTTCTGTCTTACTTTACCCTGTGAAGTTACAATTTCATACCTGGCAGCCTTACTTTTACAAAACAAACAAGTTGAAAAGTTACATTGTCCCCGTTTTTAGATTATGTCGACATCATTTACCCACAAAATTGAAACTTAATAAAAGTTACAATGATTCCAAGTTGATCCATCATCGTTGACTCTGGCAAAATAAAAACTCAAATTTACGATAAAAGGGGTGATTTTAATTTCAGTGTAACTTATTTCCCTTTTCTTGACGGCTACGTTCCTCTGGCCACTTCTTACAGAGTTTAAACTTCTCAACTGGTACGATTCGCACGCGTCTGTTCTACTCTCGACGACATTAATGGACGTACCCTTACAATCACTTAACAAGCTTACAGATGTCATAAATTGTTAAATACATTTTATAAGTTTCATAGAAGATATGAACATTTCATAACAAAATATAAGGTCACTCGGAAACAGCTTATCACTAAGGGCATTTCTCATCCTCTATTTTACGGAAATGTTGTTGAAAATTCCAGAAACTGATTAAATAACCAGAGAAACTGGGACGTAACTCACATTCTTCACGTAGTAAGGGATATCGACAGGTTTCTCTTCATGATTGCGTTAAATTGGCTTCAGGATCCAATGACCTGAGAGTTTTACACGCATACTGGTCTATCCCTGATACTGCCGATGTCTACTGAAATACATGATGATTCTTAACCAAACCCTTCGGAAAGTTTTGAGTATGATTTTTCTCCTTAGTACGACAGTGTTTAACCAGGAGACTAGGCTCCTTGAGCTAGCCAGCAGTTTAGCGGCGAACATTCATTGACCTATCTTTCTAAATTACGTTTTGCCTTATTCCTTTTTTTCTGAAGATTTTTTGTATTGGAGTTAATAGTGTACCTGCATTAGGTTTCATGTGTATGTTTATTCTACTATAAGGAAACGGGATAGAGAAAAGGGAGGTTTTGGGTACCCCAAAGCCGGTTTAACGCTACCGTTAGCTCTTGCTAGTGCGGGTACCAAATCCGGCTATCCCGAGTTCCTGTCGTTGCCTACGTTTACCTTTGTCTTTTTATTGTTTTTCTTGTGCAGTTCCCAATTAGATTGTGGCATATGATTGTAATTTTTGGCCATTGTAAGTGTTCCCTGTTATCTTTGCTATATCGATTGATAATTTTCATTAAAGTTTGATTTCGATGGTACCGACTTGACAGACAAGTATATGTCTATTTCATGTTTTCAGCTAGATTTCACGTCTTCACGGATTTGACTCAACCCCGGATTGACTCACTGATAGTGTGACGGGTGCCGCTAGCGGAGCAGGACATGCTTACCCTTCCGGAGCACCTGATGTCACTCCCGGTTTTCATGGGAGTTCACACTATGAGTGCCTTAGTTCTTAATGTTATCTTTTTATTTCCGTGCATTGTAGCTGTCTCACGTCCTTGTTTTGTCTTTGTTTTTATCTGTTACCGTTTCTGCCATGTCTTTGGACTTCGAGTTTTGTAGTCATCGCTTCCCTTGTTCCTTCGGTATTCTACTGCCGTTGTTTCGAAAGAAAAAGAATATGCAAATAAGTATATGAGGTAATTGTGAAATTATATAATTAAATAGAAACAAAAAAAAAAACGCATATATAGAATAAAATTGATTTTTGAAAAGACATCAATGTCAATGCCACATATTACCAGTTCTTTAAATGAGTAATTTAGGTTTGAATTTAAAGGTATGTGTTGACGCGTAATTAAGTTCATCTTTTGATATGTTTTTATTCTATGTTATAAGGCTTTGAAAGGAAAAGATTTAATTTGAAGTTCTTTTTTTTAGAGTAGGCCTGGGATCGGTAATGTTAAAAAAATAATTTCATTGCGACAATTCGTTCTCTTACAAATGAGATACTGCTAGATAATTTCAAAAATTAACTCTTTTGTAATTTGAATTAGTTTAATATTCGCCGATCTTCTAATGATTCAATTTTCACAAAAATGCTATAAATAAGGGTAACCTCAACGAAAAGATGAAAATGGACGGCTCTCGGAGAAATATATGACTTCGTGACTAATTAATTGACTTATAGGCATTATAAAATTGCTGGTTTTTAAAGTTCGAAACCAGTTAGTGTTTCCATGACTTTAATTCAACACCGCATCAAAAAGGGTATTATTTGACCCCGGAAACGAAGTTTTGGTGTATATATGTTTTAGTCTGTCTGTCCGGTTGAACATTGGGTACTTCTTTTGTGTAATCAACTCCTCTTTCAGGTTTTTAGCAAAAGTCCTGAAACTTCGCACGGTATTTCTGATATGCCACGTGTCTTTCCTCAGATATGAACTTTAACGCAAACATAAATCTGAGGCGAGACAAAGGAACCAACACTAGGACGGACGGAGGGGCGAGATGCTATTTACCCTCCCCAACTCCGTTGGGTTAAATGATAATAAAATATGAAACTATTATCTTATCTTTGTAAAAAAAAAATCCGATGTATACATAATTTACACTGACCTGGATATTAAAGTTTTCCAATCAATTATCGGTGTCTTGTCGTTACGTTTTTGAATAACAGACCATGAAACGTCAATACCTCTAATGTTTTTATTCTGTCAAATGTTTAATGTAAACAAGTCTTCATATTTAAAATGATATAGAACTTTTGGCAAATTTACTAATTTCAATTTAAAGACAACTGTTTTTAAACTTACTTTTTTATTTTGAATTTTGGGGTTTTAAATTAACAAAGTTATTTTTACACAGTGCAAAAACTAATACCAGTTTTCTCAATAGATGGCGAAATAGTAACTCACCGTGGCGAGTTATTATCTCGCCACGGCGAGTAAACAAAAAAGGCGAGATAACAATATACAGTTACTGTCTTTTGTTGAGGTAAATGTGCAGTGTTATTGACTTTTGGGAAAACAGATATTCACCGAGCCGCATGGCGAGGTGAATATCTGTTTTCCCAAAAGTCAATAACACTGCACATTTACCGAAACTAAAGACAGTAACTGTTTTATTCTATTATCCGATAAATACATAATAATTCTTTAGTTATCATGTATTATACCATACACCTAGAAATTTTCTATGGGCGACTTTGGACATTGCATAAAATAAATGAAATATATACTTTTGAAAAAAATATTTTGTGGATAAGTAGAACAATAAATATATTTTAATTATAATCTTTACTCTCAGATATTCTCAGATTCTAGCTAACACTGAGTTTTCAACTTTTGACTTGCAGGAAATGTACATGTAAATCATATTGATAGAACTATACGTTATTTGTTTTCAAAGGAAATTTGAGATCCAAAATAATATGAAGTGAATGAACTCAGTACTTGAAAAGTATTTGCTTGTAAATCGAAAAAAGGTTTGATATGTTCTGTGATACTAGTATGTGCCTTTTTCAAAGAACGATCAGTGTTATTTGCAACCTTTAAGTAATACTAGTATTTAATAACCAATAAGATTTTTGAATTATTCTGCTGTCGCCATTTAGTTGTTCTGACGAGGCTTTAAACAACAGTTGTTCGTTTAAAGAGTAAGCTGCGTCATTTATCTTTTTCCGATTGTTCCACACTGGTGGGAGGATGTGGAGAAGGGAGGGGATTGACATTTTTATGCAACCAGCGAACTTTCTTTAAAAACTTTATTCAAAAAAATATTTTTTTTATCCGTAATAATGGATCTGTATAATGTGCGACGATTCTGCGATATGTGTTGTCGACATCCGAACCGTAGTGAGATTTTTTCCCAAAATATTGTGTGAACGACTTTACAAGTGTTCCGCTGGCTTTTTAAGCATTTTAAGTGTCTTGCGTTTTCCATATTTCATTTTCCGCTGATCAATACAAGCGAATCGTCTTTTCTTTAGATGTAACAATTCTGTTTCTAGTGATGCCGATGACGTTGTCACGCGACAATGTTACATAGCAATATGATTGGACGATATAAATACGGGATTTCCCTTTTTCTAAAAATATGTCGCACGTGACGTTTCCCGCGGTGAATATCCTTTTCATGGAGTGAATATCCCTTCTATCGAGTGAATATCCTTTTTTATTCATTTTAATGTCAATGCAATTTTTACCATTAGTACCATTATATATTATAGAATAAAAGAAGGTTATCTCGCCGCGGCGAGTAATTATCTCCCCGTGGCGAGTTACTATCTCGCCGCGGCGAGATAACAAAAAAGGTTATCTCGCCACGGCGAGTTCACAAAAAGGTTATGTCGCCGCGGCTGGTTACAAAAAAAAATTATCTCGCCGCGGCGAGTTAGTATTCTGCTACGACGATTTATTATCTAGAATCTCACATGAGCCGGTTTAGATCGCCTGGGTTTAACATCAAATACTTATCTTTTATATTTTATTTTATTATTATTTCTATTATTATCATTATTATATTCAAATATACTTGTTTCTTCAAATGATAATGAATCATACAATACCAAATTTCCATTATCGGACAATTTACTTATCTCAAAACCAGAGACGGAAATATTTATATAAAAAAATAGTGGAATAGCAGAATGGCTTAATATGTGGACACCAAACTGTGATTTCTTTGGTTATATTGGAATTGATTTTATACAGAATAAATACTGATTGTATAAACTATATGATTTGCTTTATTGTGTACTTTGGAACCGGTCATTATTGTCCGGAATTATGCCGTTCAAACTGATTTATAGAGATAATCTAAAACATTATAAATCCACGAGATTTTTTCCAAATTGAAAGTTTTTTTCTTCTTTTTAGAGAAATCAGTGCATTGTATTATCAAGGACGGGGAACTCTCAGGAATGCAAACCAAATCTTTAATTTTGTTGTGCATTTCATGGCTATGTTTTGTATATTCTTTTGTCACAAGTTGTGTAACTGCACATCGAGCAAACAAAAGTTTCATGCATGTGTATTTGTAACATGTGCATGACTGTCGGTTTTTATTGACTATTTTCAAGCATGCTACTCAATATGTTTTTATTTTTTTTAAAACAAAATGGTTAGACAGGCAAGGATACTATATCCGATTCCGAATGCTATTCGTTTTTCTGCCAAAGATGTAGACGTACAGCAAGACCTAAAATTCAAGACTTCGAAACATGAAATAACACTATATATATACTGCTATGATTTTATGTTACAATTCCAATGAAAATTACTAAAAATATACATTCTATTGAAGGGAATTGATCTGCTTTTACTTTTTTTAATCTTTTCTTTTTCATTTTTTTTTTTATTGCTGGACCAAAGGGGTTCATTTAAAAACGAAAATTTCAGAATTATTCACAAACTTTTCTGTAGTACTTCCATTTACAAAATTGTTCTTCACGGATGAAAATTTTTAAAGAGCAGCAGTACAATGTTTAACCTGCAATTTTCGCCCTCAAAATTTGCAATCTGCGCAACAAAATTTGCAATGCATTATGGGCTCAATACTTGCAATCTGCACTCTAATACTTGCAATATATGCCCAACACTTGCTATTTGCGCCTCAATTATCCGATACTTGGAAACTGCGCCTTTCTGATTGTAATCTGCGCCCGGACGCATACTGCAAAATTTTTGAATGGAAGCGCAGATCGCATAAAACATTTGCAATAAGTGAAGTGTGCCGTTCGGACAGATTTTTACGTCGTACCTACCCCATACAATTTGCCTTATGTTATCGACTTTGCTTAGCCGTATGTCAATGGCGGATCCAGACTTTCTGCTAAGGGGGGGACCCAAATTTTTCCATGGGGGGGCGGGAGGGTTGATACAGCATGTAATACGGATTTACCTATGTCATATACTGTTTATTGTATATTTGAAAAAGAACAAAGGTCTTAGTAGTTTTCTAATTAAAATAACACGTGACCTATGATACAGATTTTTTAGGTGTGTAATAAAGGGTAGCAGCCGTGACTGATATCGATATCATCACGGAGTGAAGATACAGGACGAAACATGACGTCTGTATTACACATGCAGGATTCTTGTATTTATAACTAAATATATGATAAATATCTTTATTTAAAGAGAGTAACTTATTTGGATTGAACCAATTTTCAATAAGGCTCTCTTTATAACAAACAGAAATATATATCAGCAAATGTAAAGACAACAATAACATATCAATATACAAATAATATACACATTCATTAACTTTATAGCAAAAATAATACAATATATTAGAAATTTAACAGTTTATAAACATTTTGGAATTCAAAAACAGTTTTCAAGCTTTTGATATCATTCGGTTGAGAGTTCATACTTTTGGTCTACTATTATTTTTAATATATTTCCGTATTTGGTTTTTGGCTAAGAAAATTGTCTGATAATGGAAATCTGGTATTGTATGATTCATTATCTTTTGAAGAAACAAGTAGATTTGAACATAGTAATGACTTTGATGTTAAACCCGGCTCATTTGAGCCCCTAGATAATTAATCACCGTAGCAATATAGTAACTCGCCGCGGCGAGATAGCCTTTTATGTTAACTCGCCATGGCGAGATAACCTTTTTTTGTTAACTCGCCGCGGCGAAATAACCTTTTTTGTTAACTCGCCATGGCGAGATAATAACTCACCGCGGCGAGATAGTAACTCGCCGTGGCGAGATAGTATCTCGCCGCGGCGAGATAATTTTTTTAATGCATGTCCCTAATACGCTTCCGCAGTCAACGCTGTACTCATTAAAATGATATTTCTGCATTGCGCTATACTGTTATTTCGCTGTTACAAGATGTTGACACATGTCGACCAGGAAAGACTTACTTTCGTTAGTATTTCTTCTTTTTAATTAACTTCCACTCTGATGATGGTTAATTATGTATTTAAATAAATCATTCTTATTTATATCTAAAAGTGTCAGAAACAATATACAAAAATGTATTCTTGTTTGATCGGGAATGGAGTGCAGGATTGGTTATTTCTATGTTAAACGATGACTAAAATCCCCACTCTAATCTTTATTCTTTCATATTATATCCTTCACATTAATCGAAATTGCAATAATAAATAGCAATAAATTGATTTCCACATTCCATCTTATTCACATGCGTACTGTTATCCTCTGTTCATATAATTTGAATGTACTGTTATTTTGTGTGAATTGTTAGAGAAACAGTTCTGTTATTTCAAGTGACAAAACCAAAAAAAAAAAAACGGGTGTCCCATATAAGCCAATGCTTATATAACCTGCAACAATAAACATTTTCCACAAAATAGTAGCATGCTTACAAAACAAGAACAGTACATAACGTTCCCCTCGGGACCACGGCTGACTATGAGAGTCCATTTAATTTCAATGTTAAAGTATCTCATTTTCAAGTATTTTAATAAACCTTAATATGGTCTAAAGTTAAACTCTGGTGTCAGCTGGCAGCCATTTCGGATAGGGGTGCAGACTTGCTGGTCGCTTTTAAATTTTTACTAAAGTTTAGGTTTAAGTAGTCGAGAAGTTTCAAAGGAGAAGATTGATGAATGTATATTTTCATAGGGTTAAATGTTAAGCTAGCTATTTTTAAAAGGGACCACCAAAGGACTAGTGCGAACAAATTTGGTTCCAATTAGCCCGATGGTTTCAGATGAGATCTTTATATTAGAAGTGATGGGTGGCAGACGAACGGAGGATGACGAACTTAATATAGGACCAGGCAGAACTTTTAACTAAAACCTTTTTAACCGAACAATTTTTTGTTGTAAAATATATTCGATGTGTATCACACATGAATTCGCCTCATCTGTCAATTCAAGACTTTATTGGAGAGGGTTTAACTTTGACAATCTTTCAAGTGACCGTAGTCCGCCTTTTCTTCTTTTCAGATTAAGAGTATTTTTCCTCAGATATTCGACATCCGAATTGAATGGTTCTTCTTTCATGGACACATTTGAATAAACGTGATATGTCAGATTGAGACGAATACGCAATATGAAGAACCTTTATTTCAAATTCGTTGTTTTTTTTTTTATTATTCAAGTATTTTGCATAGGAGGTCATTGCAAGAAATTGTTTAAATCCTATGTTATTTTCAGGATCGATATATAGACGATGTAAAAGCTCAATAGAACTTATGTTATTTGTACGTATTCTCGTCTTTAAATAAAGCTTTGGCTTATCTTAATTATACAAAAGATTGAAAAATTATTGTACGCTTCTCATCATATATTTTTGATGATTAATCAAAACAACCATAAAAAACTACCAGCATCAAGTACATTTTAACATTTCGAATAAAGCATTTATATGTTGCGTAGTTTTTGTAATCACTAATCTCTTTGAACAATGTAAATTGTAAATTTAATGGATTTCACATTCATATATACTTTTCCTTATTGGCTGGCTTCTATACGATTGTGTTGTTTGCGATAATACTATCCTTTATCAATTGGTCACCGGTTGTCGATTATTAACTTATCATGACGTCACACCACAAAACCTGTTGACACCAAACATTCCAAAAAGTGTCAGGTGGACGTAAACTAAACTTCAAGAACTTTTTATTTTAGTAAATAATTTGGACAATAAAAATAAAATTGCACATTTTTGAAGGAATAGCTTTGAAAAAAATTCATATATTGCAATTAAAATAGTTCAAAAGGCAATCTTCCAAATATTTGACTTTTATCTGCACTGTAGAAACATATTCTTCGTTGCCGAAATGGACATCTGAACAAATAGTATATGTAAATATGGTATTTTTATTATCGATTTCCCATCGTATTAAATTAACAATGAAGGGATATTGAGTAAATGCAAATGAGACAAAATCCCTACAATTACATGGTAAAACTAAGCAATGGAACAACGATGCATTTTTGATTAGACAGTGCAAATAATACCACAACTTATAGGGACAAAAAGTCCATTACACTTGAGCATCCTGTTGGTGATTTTAGACCATCACATTATCTTAATGTAACAACCTTTCTATTTTGCAGTCGTCTTACAAAACATCTCAGAGAAATAGCTAAAGGAAACAACTATTGCTTACCATATCCATGATTTTGGACAAGCACCCAGCACCTGTGGTTAGGCTGGACTAGACATGATGTATCAAAATCCTCCAAAAAAATGGGCATTGTTCAAAACAAAAACACAATACGAGCAGACAACCGGTAAGTGATTTTTTTTTCCAAATAGTGTTGTCCCTAGTATGTTTTTTTTCACACTGACGTGTCAAATATTGCACTTATACATTCAAAAGTCAAGTTCGGTTATTTAAAAGAGACCAGTAGATCAGGCTTATGTAAACACGTCCGTAGTACATTTATTCTCTTTACTACCAAAATAAAAACAAAATAACAGTACAGTTGGAATGTCAGACAGGGTTTTAATATATAATATATATTTCATAATTGATACTACTGGCGATTTTTGTCGAAACATCGTAGAAAATGCTGTAATTGTAAGCGGTATTCCATTCATGGTTTTATGTTATTTCTATATGTACAAATAAGTTATCAAAAACTTGAAAAATCATGCTTCAATCGCATATTTTCAAAGATTAAAGAATTGTTAACCAACGAAATTAAAAATTCAGTATTACAGTGTGTTTATCATTATATACTAGACAAAAAAAAAAAAGAAGAAACATTACACCAGTATCTACATTTCTTATGGTTTTTCATTTTAATGATAAACAACAACAACTACAATGATTTGTCTTTCAAATAAACATTTTTTTTACTAAAATCGAAAATGACGTGACGTCATTATTCGAATTTTAACAAAAAGGCTATTTTGAAATTTCTACCTGAATACAGGTTCACTCGACTCGTTATTATTTGTGTCGTACACAATTGTAAACAAAAGGCCACTTTGAAAATTTGGAAAAGTTGCACATAAGTCAATGCCTCGACTACGTCAAAATGAGCGAGAACAAGCCATTGGAATATTGAATGCAGGAATGACTCTGGTTGGTGTTGCGTGTCAAGAAAGACAATTTATAGACTAAGGATTTGTTTAAGAAATACTGGCATGACACAATTTTAATGATCGCCTGCGTACAAAATGTACTGGTAGGTCATGTAAAACGACGTTACGTCAGTCAGGCGTGTCCGGATAATACACCTACGTAACAGGTTTTTGAATGCAACTGTTACACCACGCCAAATCATCGGTCTCATCCGTAACAGAATTTCTTCTCAAACGGTGTGTAACCGCTTACGCCAGATTGGACTAAGAGCACGTCGGCTACGAAGTGACATCGTCATACGGCTTCACGGTTAGAATGGGCTCACGCACATGTTAGATGGAATAGACTGACGTGGCAGCAAGTGTTATTCAGTGATGAATCAAAGTTTTATCTGAAGTTTAGTGACGGTAGGGCCAGGATGTACCTCCTACGCAATGAGCGTTATTCTGATGACTATGTACAGGAAATCGATCGTTTTGTTGGTGGTGTAATTATAGTATGGGAAGGAATAGCACGCAATGACCACTCAAAACTCAAAGTTATTGATGATAACCTAAATGCCATACGGTAAAGGGACAAAATTTTTCAGTCTGTGGTACCCCCCTTCCTGCGTAGAGATCGTCTTAATCACGTATCCCTACAGGACAATGCCCGATGTCACGTGGCACGTCTGTCTATGGACTACTTGAATAATAATCATGTTCGTTTGCTAAACTGGCCAGCAATGTCTCCGGATAAGTCCCCAATCGAACTCCGATGGGATTAACTTTGACGTCGTGTCAGGAATGGTCGAAATCCACCGGAAACGCTGCCCAAACTTCGAGCAGCACTGATTACAGAGTGGGACAATATTCCACAAGACTTCACGGCGCCAGACAGTTATGACCGCAAGAGGAGGTCATATGAGAAAATTGAAGTGTGAACTTGATTTTTGTCACTATCTGTGTAAAGTAAACCGGAAAAGTTGAAAACGGCATTAAATTTTAAAAAAAAACTTGTCACCGTTGTTTTGAAAATGGTGACAGCTTAACATTGTTGTACGAAATTGGTATCAATTGCTTGATATAAAAAAAATGTGTTGATAAAATATTATTGTAACGTTTCTTTTTTTTGCCTAGTATATTATATGATGACAATCAAGCAATGCATTTCATAAAGTTAGTGAATGTGCATTAAAATCAACCGGTTTCATATATAATGTCTGTTTGTGTCAAAAACCAACAGCGAAATAACAGTACAGCGCAATACCGGAGTACAGCGTTTTCATAGTGTGGCACTAATACCAACAAAAATATTTTTTCAGATATTGAAATGTCCTGCCTCGACTGACCAGAGACACGTGTTTTATATGTCTCTGGCTTGAAGAAGATTCTTTGTGAATTGAAAATTAGCGATTTATTTAAGATTCTGGGATTATTATAAAGAAGTATGCCCATTTAGGCGTGAAATGTTTTCCTATATTAGACCATCTTCAAAATATGCTCAAATTTTGTCAAAAATGGGATGAGGAGGTCTCTGGTGTTTGTACTTCCCAGGAATAAAGTTAATATATGCCACACTTGTATATTTTCTGACATATTAGCAGTCGAATATGGCAAAAAATTGCCTTTTGTGTTATTTTAGCCGTTTTACAATGTTTGGGAAGGTGAAACTACTCGACATCAAGAACCAAAACCATTTTTTTGTTTAGAGTGTAAACATTTACCTTTCCAAATGGCAATTAGTTTATTTTGGTTCTGGAAATGCTATACAAAAACCTTAAAAATTGTGAAAATCTGTCAAAATTGCTTTCAAGTGGCAAGTTCATTGACTGAATCTTTTATCAAAAAGTATAATAATGCATTTGAATTAATTTATTTGTGATAGTGTATAAAATAGATGACCCGTTCAAACAATTTTGGAGAGGATTTGATGCATTTGCAAAATCAGTAAGCTGAAGGAAATAAATTCACGGGAAATTGGCCATACTTCTTTGAGTTTTCAAGAAGATATAAACATGAAATATATTTTAGCGGAAACTTTTGTTTAGTAATATGATTAGTATGACAGTTGTATCTTTTATAAAAAAAATCTTCAGATTCTTTACAGATAAAGCCATAAAAATTGTTATTATGTCGATAAGCGTCTCCTGTTTTATATTTTTGTGATAATTAATTTCAGGAGTTTTCTATTACACAATTAACAGTTTTATATTAAACGCCATGATGTATATATTGGCGTATGTGTCAAATATTTCAGTATAGCAAAAAAAAAAAAAAAGAAAAAAAAAATTGACAAGATTTAGTACTTTTATAGAGATCAATAATATCATTTTTCACCCTTAAATTCGTGCTGACACACTCTGAGAAAAAAAGCTATTACCACTACTACAAAAAATGTAATTATATGTCATTTTCATATTACACCCTTCATCTTTCTTCAGTCATATTTAATCCAATGGACCCGGCTGCTCCAGGGACGGCTGATAAAAGGTGTAATATGAATATTGCCATACAATAATCATAAATTACAATTTAAGCAATTATCTATCAATCCATAAGCAAAACTAGCACACCAGGGATATATTCGCAATCCAGGGATTTTATTTTTTTGACGTTAAATTATTATTACTTAAGGTATTACTAATCAAGATACTGTCAGAGTAAAATTGCTGACGTTGTCTACTTGCCAATGGTGTTTGAATGGAATATATATAATATATATAAACTGAGCAAGAAAAACTGTGAATGACCATTTTGTAATGACTTTCTCAGCCTGACCATCCGCTCCTTTCACGCAAGACTAGCTATGAAATATGTATTATCTTGTAAGGCTCTATCGTTCAGTTTTAGACATCTTAGAGCAAGCTTTTTGAAATAATTTGTTCTAAATACTATTCTCCAATTAATAGATTGTTGTAAAGAAAAATAAAAAAATAGTTTAATATCATCACCACTATGCCGAAATTTACAAAAAAAAAATATAAAAAAAATTAGCCTAAACTTTATTGAAAAATATTATACTTTGTTAAACATCGAAGGATGGCATCTTATACGCCTACGCAGGTCTTATTTTTTGTCACCTCAGCTTTTTATTAACCGCTCGTGTCAAGTATTTAGAAACTATTGGTCGAAACCACCGGAAGTTGGTCCGATTTAAGGATGAAGAAGCTGCTAAACTGGTATCCCCTCTTTGTACCAGGTACCGAAATTACGATAATTCCAATACAAACACAGGTACATTTTTGGATCGCCCAATCTTCTACAAAACGTATTTCTACGTTGTAAATCTGCATCTTGGCAGCTTTAATAGAAGGCCTTCATAAAATATTGCGGGGTAAATAAAATGTGAATATTGAAAAAAAAATACAGATCTACTGAACTCTTCAACTCTCTCACACCGCATACTAACTGAAATATTCAATTAATACATGTTTATTTCGTAAGAACAATGAACGGAGATGTAAAGCATTACAATGTATTGGGGTAGACAAACATGTAATATGTGAGATACACCCCCCGAATCGGAGAAAATTCAAGGGAATGAGTGAATAAAATATAAGATTTTCTGATCGGCTATATACTTGTCCAGTTTTTTATTCCTTTTGGCTATTTGAAAAGATAAAACACATTATGTTAAGAACCATAATGAATCAAACAAGAAATACTTTGAGAATGATGTGATAAAAATGCTGTAATTTTTTTATCGACAATATTTTTTTTTAATGTGGTAGCCGTGTTTTTCTACAAGAAATAGGGATTCCTAGGAGAACATATTTTGCACCACTTTAAGTCGACCTTACTCTTTATTCGTATGAAGAAATCTTTTTACATGGGCTCATTCATGAGAAACAAAAACAGCTAGTGCAGTCATTTAATTTAGCTTCAGATACATGTGTATATAGACGATGTATTTTCTTTTAATAATCCTAATGTAAAAAAAAAACAACAGTTACATCGGATCTTCCCCAGTTAATTGAAAATAAATAGACAACCGATAAATCTAATTCTGCTTCATGCTGTACATTGATGAACATGGACGTCTGAAATCTAGATAATGACAAACGTGATGATTTTGACCTCTCAATTCTTTGCAGCATTATACCTACCGCCCTACCATATGGAGTGTACATTTCACAGTTAACTCACCGCCGTGCGCGGTCCCGGCTTATGAATAGGCCCGCAGCATCCTCTGAGCTTGGAGTATGAGTCTTCCTAACAGAGGACCCGGAGGGAACCCCGGGATATAGAAATAGGACCTAGTATCTCCGGCTTGCGGGGTGTGACCCCTCCTAAACGGAGGCTGATCCCGAGGGTCCCGGGATATAGAAATAGGACCCATTCTTGGTTGTGCGGGATTAATAAATACACAACCCATCTTTCGGATAGGATGTAAACTCAGGTCCACGTGTTGGAAGAAATGCCACGCTTCCTGCATGTTAAAGAACCCTTGTGGCAAGCTCTTTTTGGGGTGGTCCGTAGGTGATCTGCTACAAGGCTAAATTCCCCGCCCTTGACGATTTCACCCTTCTTTTCCAGTGGCGGTCAGAATTTCCCGTCCCATGACCCTTTCCATACCCCAAAGTGATTATTTATTAACAAACTTGTTCTCGTCTTGATATAGCTGAAATATTGCTGAGTAGACGTTAAACAATATTCAATCAATCAATCAATCACAGTTAATTCATTACAGTAGGGCTTGTGGTTCATACAGCGAGTTTGTGGAAAGAGGAAAATGTAACAAATACTGCTGAAATTCTAGGGCCGTCACAACGACAATAGAGATAGATATGAAATGTCTGTGTCACAAATGAAAACGGACATTTTCAGCTAGATTCACGTCTTCCTGAATTTGACATTACCTATTCTGACTTAACCTTGGATTGATCCAATGACAGTGTGACGGGTGCTGTATACAAAAGAGGATATGTTTACTCTCCGGAACACCTGATGTATCCCTTGATTTTTATGGGGTTCACACTTTCATTGCTTTAGTTTATGCTGTCTTGTACATCATACTATTGAATTTCAGTTTTTTCTTGTAAGCAGTGTTTTTGGAAACGATTTGTTCTTGTTATTTTCTAAATACGAAAGGGATTTACAGCATATTTCCAAAACTTTACCTTGGTACTGCTTTGGCGCCAGAGACGAAACACCTATAATGCATTTTAACTTGTTTTGTTAACGTGTTAGAAAATGACATTACCCGATCAGTTACCAAACAGATCTTTCAAAACCGTCAATGCGTGACAGAAGCAGTATGCTGTGCAAGACAAGCTTTCCCTTCCGGAACACATGATGTCACTCTGTTTTGTTACTCGGTATGCTACTGCTGTTGTTTTGGATTTCAAATGAGCACAAATGGTGAACTATGTTACAAATCTTTTTGTATTTCAAATCTATTGTTGCTTCTTCAAAATAAGAATAAAGACGCCACCAAATCCTTCCTTTTCAGTTTCCGTTATATATATGAAACGATTATTGCTTTCCATATTATTTGTTTGTAATGCTGCTGGTGAACGGTTACTCTTAAAAATGTGTACAGCATTACGAAATTTACTGTTTATTTTACAAGTTCGGTATTTTTGTATTTTCAAACTATTGGACCGATGCCACTGCTGGTAGACCAGAAGTCCTCGAGGGTATGCATTAGCAAAATAGTCGGACTTGTTTGACACGAAAATTTACCTGGCGTTTTATAGAAATTTACTTTTTTATCAAAATTCTAAACCCATTTAATATTGAGGCTTCATTTCGTGTATTGCACTTGATGGATGCCTTTGGTACTGGATTTGGTTTGAAGGACTTGTTTTTCAACAGAATATCGCAATTAAAATTGGTACCTTTTTAGCCGATCTGTTTCTCAACACATCATCAAAGGACTTCTTCAAAATATAGATAAAAAACTCTTCAAATCTATTAATTTCTGCGTTTAAATGGAAAATCTATTACCACAAAACAATCTCGTTTTTTGTGATTTGCTACATTAGCTTCATCAATGACATTCATTTTGACATTGGCAACACGGGATCACTACAAACTAGGCTTTATAAGAAACGCAATGACTTTACTTTTCTAATAGTCAGCACTTGCCTTTTCTTTGCAGCAACATGCCAACGGCACCAGCATATGGAGTTTCCATCTCACAACTCATTTGCTACTAGAGGGACTGTGTTCGGGAAAGTGGTAGCGCTCGTTATCTGGTGAATAGGCTACTTTAACAAGGAAGTTTCATTATTATAGGCCTCGATAAAAGATCGATTTCAGAAAATGTTCCTTTTCCTGTATCTTTGAAGGATGTATTCTTCTGATGTTTCAGGATTGTTGAAATCTCATTTTGGAATAATTCTAAAATTATTTATACTTTATGTACAATAGCAATGAATTAACAAAATTGATGTTTATCTTTAAATTGTGTCAGAAAATTATTCATTTCTATCAAGTGGTTTCAGAGTAATCTCAAATTGAAGATTAATGCCCCTAATTGGCTGTTGGATTCATGACAAATTTTCACAAAATAGGGGTTGGGTTAGAAAAAAGCCATTTTATGGAAAAAATATGCATTTATAATTTATTTTTGCTTTTTTAAAAATAGTATCATATTTTTTTGCAATAAAAATCACAAAACAAATGAAGTTTAAGCTAGTAGCTGTTTAAAAATTTAGAAAATCTACATTTTCGTGAAATATGGAAATGCTGAAATTGCCCATAAAAAGCATATGATCTTTGGGGGCTGAATTTGTTCATTCCTTCTATTTACAGCTTTTCAGAAAGTATAAGAAAAAGTTAAATACTCAAATCTAGATTTTTTCAATTAAAGTAGTCAAAAAATGGGCAAAAATACCTAAAAATGCGCAAAAGTGCTAAAATATGTCACTTTCAAACAGTTGTAGCAAAATAATTTGCACAGCACCCCATGATTTTTCCTTAATATATTGAATTTATAGTGTAAGAACATTGCAAAAATCAAGGTTTGAAAAAAGTTAAATACTTTTAAATTTTGGCACCTCAGAAGGGTACATCCTTAAGTCAAATTACAGAAAATCATTGATGTAATATCGAATACAGAAATTGTCTCTATTACCATATTTTTAATCACATTACAGGAAGTTTCACGATAATGAGCATCGATTTGTGTCATTATTTTTCTTTTCCGTGCCCTACTCATTTTATGCTTTCGTTTCTTTGTTTCTCCATATTTGCCTTGTACTTGGATTAATCGTGTTAAGATTTGTAGCTGTCTAACTTCATTGTTTTCTGTGTTTTTGTTTTTTCCATGTCTTTCGACTTCGATTTTTGTGGATGCCACTCCTTTGTTCGATCGGTATTCTACTGCTATTGTTTAAGACTGACAATTCGGTTCTCACTTTTTTTTATTCGTGAAATGAGGGTAATAACAAGATAACCGAGCTTACTTGTGCAAAAGTCCAAGAGATAAGAAACAAAGCAGATGGAAATTCATCGACATAGCAATAGTCTTGGCTAAGTCAGGCATTGCAAGTGAAACGGTGAGTTAAATCGGTTTTATGGCACACCAAATCTCCATTTTCATTGTGGTAGTATACAGTAGCAACATAATTGTCATTGAAAGGTCATAGACAGTAAAATGGAATGATCATTCCAGTAATAAGTAAAAAACAAGTCTTGAATCACAGTTCGGAACGAAATTTAATTTTTTCCACAAGAGACTGATATCTCATTAGGATAGTTTTCAATGATCGTGTGAGATAGAACTGTTTTTATGCATTGGTTTATAAGGCAGTCACGAAGATTTCAATGTCTAATGAGAAAGTCTGTATTAATAGTGCTAGCTCTCCTGTAAAAAATCAATTTTTAAACAAACACTCATTAAGTAGGAAAAGTTTGAATATTACTGTCCATATTAGAAAAATTGATAATTGTGAAATTAGAAATCGTCCCTTTTGTCATAAATTTTAGTAGTGAGGTGAAAATTTTCGTCAAATTCAAATTCGAGATGGTTTATGCTGTCTCCTTTATCTCTAAGTTCTGCAGCATATATTGATGGATCCATTTAAATGTAGTAAAAGATGTTTTAAGAATGAAAAAACATCATTAATATACCTGTAAGTGAGATCGAATGATCTGGCATCTTTTATTTTATGATCTTATGATTTTCAAAACATATATCAAACTCCTTCAGGAAGTAAAATGTTCAAAAGAATGGGTGATTTCTAAAGAGTTAGTTTGAATCACAGACTAAAAATCTTGCTTTTAATACCTTAAGTATGCAAAAAGTCAGAAATTTGTAGAGCACAGGATATAAACTCCTTCTATAGAATATTATGACATAACCTCATAAAAAACGTATTTGTTTACGCAATTTTTGAAAATTGAGTTTATGCCTTTCTTTTCTACAGTGCGGTATATTTCCCCATCAGAACTTGAAAACAGAGTACACGCCAAATTATATGAAATAATAACCTTTTCTCCACCGATTTGTTTATTAAAATATATTTTAAACTAAGTCTTAAAAGGCGATATTCATAATTCTTTACCGATTAACAGTCAAGATCGGATCCTCCCATAACCCGCGAGTCGGAAGCACAACTCGATTTGATTGTTAACTTGTAATATCAAAATATAGATGATAAATAAAATTTTTTAATGTTGAACAAAAAAGAGAAAATTATAAGAAATAAACACAATAAACGATCATTTTGATTTGTTTTATTAAATTCTGAATACCGGTTTCCGTTTCTAAAAAAAAACAACGACAGTTGGATGAACGTTAATTGGATGAACGTTAAATATCAAATAATGATTTCCGTTTCCCGTTTCTAATTGGTTAAGCCTATGAATAGCCTTTTTGGTTTTAAATCGAATTTCCTAAACCGATCAGAACCTACGGGTTTTTGAACGAATGCCCTAGTTTCCGTTCAAGTTTGATCGTAAACTGAAATTGTGTGCGGTATTCCGATAAAGATTCTATGTTTACCAATCGGAAACCCTGGTTTTCGATCGAAATTCTAGGCATACTGCATTTTTGTGATTATCGCGTGTCATAGATACATGTACCATTTACAATGAAGGGATATGGAGTAAATGCGCAGTCTCTATAAATACATAGTAAAACAAAGTAATGAAAAAACGATTTGCATTTATTGATGTTCTTTATCTTGAAGTCACCATGAGGCCTTCAACAAAGAGCTTTGTTCATACCTCATAGTAAGTTCATATCAAATACAGAAATGTTTCTCATGTTTTCACATAGTTTTTATTAAGGTAGAAAAGATAACAGGAAATATTTACAATGGCCGAAAATTACAATCACATTCCACAATCTACCAGGGAACTGCTCAAGAAAAATCAATAAAATGACAATTTCCTAAACCGATCAGAACCTACGGGTTTTTGTACGAATGCCCTAGTTTCCGTTCAATTTTGATCGTAAACTGAAATTTTGTGCGGTATTCCGATAAAAATTCTACGTTTACCGATCGGAAACCCTTGTTTTCGATCGAAATTCTAGGCATACTGCATTTTTGTGATTATCGCGTGTCATAGATACATGTACCATTTACAATGAAGGAATATGGAGTAAATGCGCATGAGGTAGTCTCTATAAATACAAAGTAAAACAAAGTAATGGAAAAACGCTTTGCATTTATTTATGTTCTTTATCTTGAAGTCACCATGAGGCCTTCAACAAAGAGCTTTGCTCATACCTCATAGAAAGTTCATATCAAATACAGAAATGTTTGTCATGTTTTCACATAGTTTTTATTAGGGTAGAAAAGATAACAGGAAACATTTACAATGGCCGAAAATTACAATCACATTCCTCAGTCTACAAGGGAACTGCTCAAGAAAAATCAATAACATAACAAAAGACAAACATAGACAACGGTAGGAACTCTGGATAGCCATACCTGGTACCAGTACTAGCAAGAGCTAGCGGTAGAGTAAAACCAGTTTATGAATACCTCTACCTCCCCTTCCTCTATCCCGTTTCCCTATAGTATAATAAACATACAAATAAACCCACTACAGTTATACACTCACTCCATGACCACAATTTTGAGAAGTAGGGAAACTCACTGTCGCCACTGCTGATTTCCGAGTATTGAATAATATATTCTTAATCAAAGCAGTTCTAAACGATGACCTCCCACCCATGACTGTTTTGTAAATTTGTAACAAGGGGGAAAAATAAATCAGTCTGGAGTGCTAAAAGTTTGAATAAGTGACCATTTCATCACCTTGTGCACTAGGAAAACAACTCAATTAAAACAGGTAAAGAAAACATTGTTCGCGTGAGATCTATAAAACATTTATACAAAAGAAAAATGTATTTAAAAACTTGAAAATGCTGATTGGTATGCTTTAATATATGCAGAAACGTTAATAAAGCATGGAAGAAATTCAGAGACATTTTCCACTCATATCTTGCTCCATATAAAGAAATTAAAATTAAATAAAAATTGGAAACATGAATAACATCAAATATACAATATAAGTAAACATCAAAGATCGCGATAAACAGTTACATCTATATCAGATATCAAACAGTAAACACACATATTCTGAATATTACAAGTTAAAAAAGTAAAGTACAAAGGAAAATAAAAAAAGCAGAAGAAGATTTCTTTTCTAATAGAACAGGAGAAAACAAAAACAATCCGAAAAAACTTTGGCAGCAACTCAAAGGTCTAGGTAAACAAAAAGGAAATGTAAGTATTGTACTTAGTGTAGAAAGTGGTACGATCGGAAGGAAATAGCAACTGTTTTAATACTTTTTTCAAAACCGTTGTGTCGAAGCTTGTTGACGTCTTAAAATATTAAATGTCTCTTCAAACCTTTTAAAACAATTCTGTCAAAGAGTAACCAACTATCAGGTGAAAATTGGAAAATGATCAGAATGACGCGAATAGTACATTTTTGTATACTGAACAACAAAAATGGTGTGTTTCGTTTACTGTTCAGTATACTTATCCGCGTTATTCTGATGATTATGTATTGGCTTAACAATATGATAAGTTTTACACGGAGCTACAATTACATCCAAGTTAAACTGACCGCTATGAAGGGTGTCTGATATAAAAGAAACAGTAGAAATGAAATCGGAATCTACAGACTAGTTAGCATATTGTGTATAATATAACGAAACTCTTAGAACAATCCGTATATAAACAGTTGGAAAATCGTTTAAATAAAAATAATTTATTATACGAATTTCAATCAGATTTTAGAAGCACTTATTCAACCGACAGATGTCTCGTTCATCTGTTCGATTATATCAAAACAGGAGAGCATCATTGTAGCCTTCGGGCTGTTTGTAATCCTCGTGAAATAAATAAAGCATCAAATTAAATATCAAAACAAAAAAAAAAGATACAGGTTTATATGCACAGGCATGGTAATGATAGATCTGCAAAAGGCTTTTGATACCGTAGATTATTAGATCTTTTCAGTAAGCTTCATGTGAAAAGTGAACAATGTTAAATGGTTTTATGTACTTAATATGATAAATTCAACTGGTGAACGCGAATTGCACTGAATTTACTTATTCCAATATTACTTGCAGTGTTCCACATGGTAACATTCTAGGTCCGTTGCTCTTTCTTTTTTACGTGAACAATATGATCATCAGAATCAATCCTTATTGTAAACTTCTTTGTATGCCGATGACAGTACTATTTTATTTTCACATAACATGCATAAAGATCCTGATTTTATAGCCGACAAACTCGACAAAGAAATTGAATAATGTAGCTTGTGGCTTGTTGACAACAAATTATCTCTGAATGAGTGAATACTCGTTTGACCAAAAGCGGAATTTCAAATTCATTGCAATGGTCGTGTTATAAAACCACAGAGTAGCATTAAATACTAGTATGTATGTATTGAAATTGATCAAAATTCATCCAGGGGAAAAAACTGCGAACTCCTTCATTAAGAAAGTTAACTATGAAAAAGAAAGGAAATGGGGTAAATGTCAAGGAGACAAAATCCCATATCCAGGTTAAAACGACCCAAAACAAAGCATCTAGGGATCAGCGTACGGTCTTCAACACAGTGTGGAACCTCACACTATGTAGCAAGCCCTAAATGGCCCTAAAAAGGTAAAAAAGCGAATAAATCAATGGAAACAAACCACATCCAATAACCCAAATATCAAGAAACTAAACTTTCATAAGAAGACAAGGACAAGCCAATGACCAACATATTCCTTACAAACGACAAAGGCCGTTATATCAGCCCGAAAGCCGGGTTATATATGAAAAATGACATGTATTAATATTTTATCATATAATTCAACTGTAGATGAGAAATATATTCACACTTATAAAATGCAGTGTCATTATACTTTATTTGATATAACGATATCGTGTGCAATGTTTATCGTTCCCAAGGAAATACACGAATATGCCTGTGATAAAGCGTCCGAGTTGTGACCGAAAGGCATGCGATAATTACCAGAAGCAGTTGATAACGATGTCGTATCAGCCCGCTTCGTCAATTCTGTTGAAATCATTTGGTTTTATCTAGGGGTACAATTTTTATCATATTTTAGTAATCTCGGTATTTAGTTATTTATTAGCTAAAGCCCCGTTTACATACACAAGATTTACACCAGTATGTAAATTTACACTTGTGTAAAACTACACCAGTATGTAAAAGTATTTTTGCTACGCATTTACATGCATTTAATCTGAGATGTGTATTTAATTTCAAAAAGCTAGTTATAAGAATTGATCAGGACCGAAAAAACACGAAAATATAAGAAGTTTTCATTAGGTCTTGGAAATTTGTATAACGATGGAAAAACATAAAGTTGCATTGTATATTCTCATTTTTGTCAAGCAGAGTTCAATTTCTCTTATAATAGGCCAAAAACGCAAAACCAAACAAAACAGTCAGAGAATTATGAATTTTATAGGCACAACAGTTAATTGTGTATGCATCACCTTCATGGATCCTTTGAAGTTGTAAGTCACTTTTCTTCCGTTTCAAAGACAGATATAGTATTTTGCGCGGTGTGCATTTTCAAGTTTGCATTTACATGCTCATAATACATACCATGTAAATTTACACATGTACAAATATACATTTACACTTGCCTCTAACCTCGTGCAAATTTACACCCTTTGTTAAGTATGCACACGTATGCAGTTGCGTTTACATGCAGTATTTGCACACTAGTGCAAATATACATATGTAAAAATACACAAGTGTGTAAAACTGCATGTAAATGGGGCTTTTACATATGATAATTTATTTTATCACTTAGTAATATACATTATTCAATATTCGTTGAATAGTTTATAAATCTTGTATACGATATTTTGTTATCAATTATTTTTACATAATTTTATTATGTTTTGATTAATGAAATAAAAGGGTCAACAGGAAACATCTACAATGGCTGAAAACTATAGTCACATGCCATAATCTGTCAGAGAACTACAAAGGAAAAACACAAATAAGACACAAGACAAACGTAAGCACATTTATTAGATATCCTTAACTAGGATAGTCCTAAGACAGCTTATTATACAATCTTAGACATGTGTTAAAATCTCCTAACAGTATCCTTTTGTATGTCTTAGGACATAATTTAGGAATGATTCGTGCACACGTGCCCTGATTCATTTATGGAAAAATAATCAACCTCTTTACGTTACATACATTTTTTTCTTACTTTACATTTTTCTTCATATATGTTGAAGGGGGTAATAACAAAATTACCGAACAGAATTGCCATGGCCAAAGAGGGAAAAAGACAAAGCAGGTGGAAATTCAAAGGAAAAATGTAGCCGCAATGATCCTGACTTGGAACATGCATTTCTAAAGAATTGGTTTTGTGGCTCGTCAAACATCCCCTTTCATTGCGGTAGCACCCTACTTCTACTTGTCCGGTAGATTGCTATTGAAATTTCATAGCAAGTATTAAGAAATGATCATCCAAACTTAAAGTAAAAAAAAAAGAATCCTGAATCACAGTTCGGACCAAAACTTACAAGGGACTGATCAATATCTATAAAGAACTTTTCTAATGATTATATGAGACGAAGTGAGTTTAATATAAGAGATCTGCATATACATAGAGCACTGATACAAAAGTGTCTGGTGATATTAGTAAATGTGGTCATTAAAAAGAAAAAATTCCTACTACTAAAAGTGTCACATACTGAAAACACATCAATATGATTATTAATTTCACATCGATCAGCAACCGTGTTTGACCTATGTACTCTTAATGAAAGTGGAAATAACGACAGATTCAGCATAAAATGACATAAAATATATTGAATTAGACACTCAAAATGTTGTCATATATTTGTTATCAAGTTTTGCAGAAATTTACATTTTCAGGTGAGTTAATATTGGAGAAGAGAAAAGAGTTTAATTAGCATAAAAGGATTAGGTGAAAGATTTTTTACTGTCCAGATTAAATGCGTCTGCAAACAAATACCGAAGCAAGGAAAAAAGAAATAAAAAATAAAACAGCATAAATAAAAGGGAAAATGATTCTTAAACCAAAATTCAAAAGGAAGGCAATTCAGGTTGAGTAAAAAGAGATGAATGACAATGACAAAACACCTCCGAAAATACTAGAGGTATCATCTGATGCACCGGTTGAGATAAAAATAATCTTCTCTATGCATGACACCCATCACACTGCCAGTGAAAAGTTCCGGGTACCCTAATATCTATTATCAATTTCGAAATACCAGCTGTCAAACCATGGTAACGACTGCAATTCTGTAGTGACATAACCTCGGTCTAAATAATTGATACCAAAGTTTCTGCAGATCGTCATTTGAGAACTTTTGTTTCTTCAATGTATTATTTTACAGTAAAAAATATCGTTCTTTGTATCAATTTTGAAAAAAAGATATCTTATTTCCGTCTTCTTTTTTTTTTGCTCTATGATAACCTTTACTTCATTTTTGTTTGTGTAACTAAAGTAAGAGGGTTCAGGCGATTTTTAAAGAAAATACCCAGGATTAATTTTTTGGTGTGAATCTAATCACTGGAGTGCCCGAAGTACAAAAAAGCCAAGAAAACTCACCTACAATGTTTAGTCTAGCAGGGCGAGACTCTCAAAAACGGAAAAATTGCCTTATTTTGTAACTGGCCGACCGCTGATTTCGACGACCTATATCCCGAACCAGTGAAATTCCATGTGCGTGTTTGGCGAATTATCTGTTTACACTATACATGAACAGGGCGCCCAAAGCCAAATAACCAAAAAATACCACGTGACTGGGGCCCTCAAGGTAATTTGTGACGTTTCCCATTATAAGTCTATGGAGACTTCTTTCATCATATACATGTTCCGTGACCTTTCGGACTTATATAAAAAGAAATTCTGCCTAAAATATCTTGCATATACATTATCTCTTAGGCTTATGTAATATTAAGGTTATGCGGCAACAGAACACGTTTAATCTAAGGGGGAAATTCCCCGCTGTAAAAAATTCTGTCAAATTTTTAGTTGGAAAATGCGGTACCGAACTTTCAGCTGCCATTACTCTGCACTTTGTCTTCAGAACTTTCCGACTTTTTGTCACTTTGGAATAATCGTTTGGCCAGGAGTCCCTGTTCTGTAATGTGCTGAAAACTCTGATGATTTTTGGGGAAAATTTCGAAAATTACCCCGAAAGCTCGGCACAACAGAGAAAAACTGTAGCACCAAGGTCCAATATTTTTTTTAATATCTGTGTTATATGGGACAATGTCTTTCAAACTAGCCCTTTTTTATTCCGAGTTTCAGTATCTGGGTAGCTGTGATACCCTTGGTCCTGAAATTTGCTTTTTTTCGGCACTGTTTTTTGAGCGACTTTTTTTCAATATTGTTTTACAAGTATACCAGTTGCACTATTCATAAATTATCACGCAAATTTAAATAGCCTAAATAGTCCTCTCTCAATATATAATAATATCATAAAGCTACTATTTGTAGTTTTCCGCGGAAATGCATCGCAATTTGCCTTTGCCGGTAAACTTTAAGCTAAAAATCGGACTATCAAATTTCAAAATGAGTAAAGGGTACCCTTCTTTGTGACGTCATAACTCTTGACTTAAAAATCCGAGAGCAATAATTCTGGTGTCATTTAAAAGAACAAGGATGGCCCTTTCTATTGATACCATACATTGGACTCCATATAATACTGGTAGCTGACAATGCTGGATTTCCATTGTATGGAAATTCCCATAGGTTACCAACTGAACCTCCTACTAAAGTATAGATTGTTCATGCAATATACAAAAAAAAAATTATCACAAATATTCTTTTTCATATTTAATACATATTAAATAGAGCACATCATACTTTATTCGTTTCTTTTTTTTGTGTATATTTCAAAACATGTTATCAGGTTACATAGGATACGTTGCACATAAGTTTTAATACATTAGAATGACAAACGTCATTCAAACATAAGAATATACCTTTTCAATATCAAAGAAGTATTAACATTAACTATGCCAACTTTAAAATAGTTTTTCTCAAAATATTAAAGCACACAGCAAGGGTTGATTCAGCAACAACACATGTCATCTGAATGTGACTTCAGGAAGAAGAACAACAATAAAAGCGTTGTTCCATTACATGGTTTTACCAGGTATTTGTAGAGACTTTGTCTCATGTGCATTTTCTTCATATCGTTTAATTATTTACCTGATGTACATCACAACTTTATCATTATTCATGCACTTAGCAAACAATATCAACATATCATATGCGAGAGAGAGGTATCGCCATAAATAAAAAACGAGCCAAAAAGACCAGATACAATGTACGATGAGCTATAAATTCAGCAGGTGTCTTATTGGTACAATCTGTGTTACATATTGTAACACATATTTGGCAATATAAGAAAATATTTTCTTATATTGCCAAAAAATGTTACAATTCTATTCCAAACTGGAAAACTGAAGGTATTCAACGTAACATTATTTATATTAGTAAAAATAGCAGTTTTAAATGATATTCTTCAAGATTCAAATGTTAATATTTAGGAAAAAATAGATATAGCTATAATTGATTGATTGATTGATTAGTTAGAGTTTAACGTCCAGTGAGCAATATTTCAGCTATATCAGGACGAGAACAAGTTAATCAATTCAAAAAATTGAAAGTATCAGAAGAAAGAAATAAAGGTGGAAGGGACAACCTGGGCAACGACTTTTGACTGCCACTGGAAAATTGGAGAAATGGGTAGGGCAGGAAATTTAGCCTTCCATACGACACCCAGTGCGTCTGCTCTCTTTAGAGAAATATAGAAGGGGTCTTTATACTGCATGGAGCGTGGCGTTTCTCCACACAGTTTGGCTGCAATGGTTCGCGGTCAGGCTTTCCGTATTATGACCTGACTACCCCGCATAGACAGGGCATTCCCCTATCCACCACCTGGGGACGCGCCCGGCAGCTCTGTAGCCGAAGCCCCTGAAAACCGATTCAGGTTCCGGGTAGCTATAATTTTGTATTTTAAATGCAATATGCAAGAAATTAAAAAGATGAACAAAAAATTTACTACTAGATTTCAAGCTTACCTTGACTTTTTATGTTAAATTATATTATTATCTTCGCTTACACAAAACAAACTTTTGTGACATAAATGGTTAAGTAGGAAATCCGACAATCAAGTTATTTTTACGTTTTCCTTTTACTGATTAATTTTTAGAAACTGGCCGCCCACGTTGTTCTATCCTATAGTACATGTTAGAAGAAAGAATTATATAAGGTTATGATACCAAAAAACGATTCTGAATCCAAATTTAGATGGTCAGTGGTAATTGCATTGTTGTAATTTTGTTTAGCTTTTTGGTATTCGTGCATTTTAGCAATGTGTTATTACTAAAAGAATCGATTTGTTTGAAAAGATTTTCTTGTGACTATGAAATCACCGTGTCTCCCATCTGCTACATTGTAAGCATTGTTCCCTATACTTAGAGTATGGTGCTTATAATGCTAACGATTATATATTGTCAAAACTTAAAATTGAAGGCATTTATTTTGCATATCTCTTCACATCATTACATTATGTAAAGGCAAGTCGGGTGCTAAATCTCAACAGTATAATTTGAGGAATTTATCTTTATGAATTAATTATCTTTATTTATACCATTTTTAGAGGTTTTAATAACTATCAATACAAACAAAATGAATACCGCGTTGTAGTGAAGATCACGAGGTTCCAATATCTAATGCGAATCTCTTTAGAAGATTTCGTTTAAAAATATATACATGAATATCGACAATTCATATCAAATAAATTTCCAAATGAATACCGAAGCAAGGACCAAAATCATGTTACCAGAATACATGGCAATATAAAGATCACATACAGACATTGAACGTAAACGGTGAAGACGAAACAAACAGAACATAATATAAACTCCCCAAAAATAAAGCACTAATAGTGTGACCACCTATAAAACAGGAGTGTCATCAGGCCAACGGAAGGGTAGCCATGACCTGATTTGTATGTGACAGCCGTTACACAGCTTGTAAAATATATAGCGTTGCAAAAATCAGTTCAATGGCTGATAGGTTTCTGTCCTTTTCTAGCCATTATACAAAGCCAATTAAAATCAATGGTACGTGTTTCTCTTGCCTTCAAACGGTACCAAGGTAAAGGTTTGAAAACAAAAATCATATATTAAACTCTTCAGTATCCAGACAATTACAAGGACAAATCTGTAGCACAGACGTATTTGACGAAGAAAAAAACTAAAATATAACAGTTTGATGGACAAGGCAACACAGAAACTCAAAGCTCTAAAAGTATTACCTCACACTAGAAACTGGGAGTGTCATCAGGTGTTCCGGATGGGTAAAATTACCTGCTTCACATGTGACTCCAGTTACACTGTAAGTAAAAATTCCTGTGAAATGTCAAATCCGGTATGTGCCATCCCAGTAATATGTCCATCTTTATTTCTGGTATAGTATAGAAATACTTGCTGATTAATTTATATTTGATCTTAATTTGTTTTACTCCCAATTCAGCAAAAAAACCCAAAAGGCTTTACTCTGATTTCCATTAATTTGAATACAGAAGATCTATAATTTTGTATTTAAAACAAAACCGTCAGTTTATTTATTTTGTATTTTAGATTGATATGAAGGGTTTCATATCATGGATAACCAGATTTTTTATCTTAGTACTTGATCAACCACATTTCAATATACTTATAAAAACTTCAGGTCATTCGATCTAAAAGCCATTTTTCCGGATTCATGCAGAATATCCTGTATTACGTAATAATATTTTGTCATTCTTCTGTAAAACCGAGGATGAGAAATGCCTTTCCTAGGTCATTGCTTTTCTATCTGCATCGTGTATGAAGATTTTATGACAAAGATACCACGTAGGCTGATCTTTTTCATTTAAGGTAAACAGTTCCTTTGTAGGCTTAATATGCACATGATAAGTTTTTTGATTTTTTTGCATATCTACATCAAACAAGTTTGGCAAGTTTTCCGGTTAACACAAAATCTGATTTGAATCTCGGCAGTATATCTGTTTCCTGCCACTCTTTAAAGGTATTTGTATCACGTTTTTAATCTAAAGATTTGAGCAAATAAATCAGGAAACTGAAACAATGAGCGGAATTATGGAATGTAAAACTAAGTATCACATGGGAAAAGTTTTCTGTCAGATATTTAATTTCGAGATGTCTACTAAATGGAAAGATAACTCGCATCCAAAAAGGAGCCAAAGAATAATAATAAAGGGACAGTTTAACGAAGATAATATTCCTTAGAAAGTATTTATTGTACATGAATATTCAGATGAAGTACGACAAGTGAAAAGAAATACCCATTCTTCCTTCCAGAGAGAGATTATTTGAAGTTTCAATGTTAAAGTTGAGTAATTGTACTGACTAATGATTTTCAACACATCTTCACTGAAGCAAAGCATATTTACATCCATTTAGGTAGAATTCTCGAATACAAAGTCCATGTCAGTTGGACAAACAAAGTGGAATGGGGTTTGCAAGGAGCTGCATTTAAATAAGCCTTTTCATTACATTTATTGGTTGCTTTAAAATTAATTTATTACTTTTATTTCAATTAAATTTCAGGTTTGATACCTAATACACAGAAATATCCAGAATTCACATTTTAATAAATTCAAAACACAGAATGTCCGTTTTCATTGGGACACAGACACGACATATCTGTCAATAATGTCATGATAACGGCCATAGAATGTCTGACGGGATGAAAGTAACTAAGGCTGAAGTCCCCTGACTTAGCAGCTTTCGGGACAGTGTTTTTTTTTCTATTAAACAACATGCTCGACAGTAACGAATCAACTGTGAATTGTACACTCCAAAGGCTGGTGAGGTAGGTATTTTGCTGCTCAGAAAGGGAAAGTTCACAATCGGGAAGTTAAAATCATCACGTTTGTCATAAAGCTGAGATTTCAAACATCCCTCTTCGTCAATGTATATAAAAAGATCTAAGTACGAAGCTGAAGATGGTGTTTCAGTATTCTCTTTTATTTCAGGCTCAATTGGAGAGATCTGATGCAAATATTCCTTGAAGTTTGGATTATTAAGAGAAAATGCATCGTCTATATAGCGGAAGCTGAAATTAAAGGACTGGCTTAAAAAATATCAAAATACCGAAGTTACTGTTAATTTATTTTCTGCATATGCGCATTTCGACAACTTATGTCTCATCAGTGCAGATAAAACCAAAACCTGTTTTTGTTTGTTTTCTGTGTTAGCCCCTGCAAAAACTTGGCCTCATACGAGAACAGAAAGAGATAAAATAAAATTGGGCGCAGTTGGTTTCCATGGGAATCCCGATTGTCTGTTGAAAAACGCGGCCTCCACATTCGACAAAAATATTGTCTATCAAATATTTCAACATCTCGATAAAGTCATTCTCAGTGTACTTCTTGTTTGACTCAGTGTGGTTCTTTACAAATTAAGTTTGTCTTTATGTGTTTCAGTGTTCTCCATTTTTAGTGCAGAAACATTGATGTATCACATCAGAAATTACTGTTTTCAATTTATTGTGTAGCAGGGTTGTATAAAGAGTAGGAAAATCAAAAGTTTGTATGCTATGGCAATTGGTTAGACTTCTAGAGGGTAGCTGTTCAAGGAGATCATTAGAATGTTTTTGAATCCACATCTGATCGATGTCAAATGATGAAAACAGTCAGTTTGCCTGCCACTGTTTTCGAGAAATACAACTCTACAGTCGCATTGATGAGGGAAGACATTCTGTAGTAGATATCGGCTCACATCATTTAACCTCAATTCAAGAGATTCTGTGACTCACTTTAATCTTTTCAAACATAATTGCCTTATTCGTATAACCGTGTTATCGTTTTTGAAGGTCATCAATAGACTTTAAGTGCTATAAGACTTTTATACATTTCAGGACTATTTGATAGCAAGGCCATTGACCATTTTACAAACTAAATAACATATATGATGGAAAAACATTTTTAAGTTATCTTTAGCGGACGGCCATTTGATTTTCAGGAGGGGGTGTGAAGCTCGGGCGATTTTGTAAATAAATGATTTAATCTTGGTGCCAGTGAAAATAAATATTCTTATCCTACTTGTCATGAAAATAAATAATTGAGAATACATTTTTTGTTGCAAATGCAAATAAATAATTTGATGTGACATTTAGTGAAAATAAATAATTTGTTCATGAGAATAAAAATAATTCTATGCAAAATCACCAAGCATGAAAATCAAATGGTCGTTCCCTTACGTAACATTCAGAATTGAGCAAGTAAAATTTACAGACAGAAAAAATTAACTATACCTTATGTATTACAATTCAGATACAATTGTACGAGTACCAGGAAGTTCAGTTATCAAGTATTGATACAAATCAACCATTTACTACTACTTTGAATTTTTTATCTGTTTCACAAAACTTACTTTACACAATAAAAAACGCCAACATTTTTTTTTATCTTCTGGATAAAAAAATTGAAAATAGAAAGAGATTGACAAAAAACGTCAACTCATCCTGTCCATCTCTTAGATGACACACAAAGACTTTTCAGTTTCTGTTTTGGTTTGTGTATTCTCACTTGTTATTTATTTCATTTCATAGAGTAGAGTAGACATTTGATATTGAACTTTGGATTTCCCTCCAGACCGCTCAAGCGAGATCCATTAATCACGAGGTCAAACGGGTAGGGATGGAAAATTTACCAGCCAATCTCCAGTCTTGTACACCCTTCCCAGGGAGTNTTTTTTTATATATATATATATATATATATATATATATATCCGAAATCAATGTTTTTTGTTATATAGAAAAAATTAAGTGTTGAAAATGCGATAAAATATATTTCCAATAATAAACAATTAAATTTAGTCCATATACACTAATATCAGTTCATTTCGTATTCCTCTTAACTGTTCACTGTTCACTAGTTCACTGTTCAATGATCCCTACCGGTTTCACCTCTATTGAGATATTCATGGTAAATGAACATATATATATATTGATGTGTGTGTGTGCGTTTAACGTCAAAGATACAACCGAGTTAGAGTCTTAGGATTGATATTATCGAGAACATCTTTCCACTGAGGAATTTGACTATTACTATTTGAGTGACACGCAACACCTCATTTAAATTTTACTGTTGCAGATAGGCCCATTTCGATGAATTTACATCTCGCCAGTGCAACTCGAATCTAAAAATTGGAAAACCGATGCCGAAATATACTCTCTCAGAAGGGTGTACAAGACCGTTTGAAGATTGGATAGTAAATTTCCGGCTCCTAACCATTTGGCCCAAGAATTGATGGATCTCGCTGGAGCAGTTGGGAGGGAAAAAAATCCAGAGCTCCATATTAAATATCTACTCTACTCTACTCTATGAAATGAAATGAAATGAAATAAATAACTGGTGAGAATACACAAACCAAAACAGAAACCGAGAAGTCTTTGTGTGTCATCCAAAAGAAGGGTATGATGAGTTGACGTTTTTTTGTCAGTCGATAATTCCCAAAACTCAGCTAAGAGGCGGAATAAGCTCCAAGGATCTTCTTAAATAAGAAAATACTAGTCGTGTATTACATTGTAGATATAAGTGATTAGGGATGTTACTAAAAGTATCTATTAAATATTTTATGATGTAATTGATCCATTTCTTTGAATAGCTATATAAATATACCGTTTATTAAATGGGTTTTTGAATAGCAATAAATAGATTCTACTGTATTAATGAAATATTATGAAATTTTTCCTGATGCAAACAAATTGATAACACTGATAGACAGAAACACAAGTTAATTATAAATGTTTATGAAAAGGGGTTAAAATTGATCTCGTAATAATGCTTGGATAATGATTGGAGGGATCATTTCGGTGCCTTCTGTGTTTAAATCCAATTACAGTCATTATTTGTTATGATTTAATGTTTCAATTGATATCCAAATTTATTGCTACAGAAAAATTAACTATTGTGCAATGTGCTTAATGTTTAAACTTATTTTCTATTGGGGGGGTCGGGGGTGGTTGGGGGAGGGGTCATAAGTGTTTAAAAAATATCTTGTTTTCAGCAGTTTTCCTATTTTTGCTCATGTAATCCATGTGTAATTGTATGTCAAACAAAACACATACTTCAGATCTGAAACAATAAAGTGTGCATATGTTTTTACTTTTGTCGTCTGCTAAATTTTTGACAACCAGCTAATCAAGTTTCAGTTTACCTTGTCAGCGTGAAACCACAATTTAGATAATCAGACAAAGGGATCATTTATCATTTTAAACAGTAGCTGGATATTTTATTTTAAGGAACTGATGTCGTTTCTTTTACAGTGACCAATAACCATTGACCCCTACATTTTTAAATGTAAAACATATCAACTAAATTATACAATGATATAGGCCCCAAATACCTATTCCTTACACATTCCGATATTTCTCCAAATACTTGCTCCAAGGAAAGGTAACAAAACTTTGCAAAATAGTATATAGGGACGAGAAAACTAATATTTGTAGAGGTGGTGTTGTGGTGGTGCCGGAAGTGACGTCACTGGAAGTGTCGTAGAACGGAAATGACGTGACCGGAAGTGGAAGTCACGTGACCGGATGTAGAATTGCTTAGATTGCGCATGCGCAACCGGAAGTAGCCCTATTTAAGGCCCTATTTGGTCATATTGACCGGAAATGACGTGTTGAAAGAGTGCAAGACCCCGCAAGGATCTTGTATGACCTCTTTGTATGACGCATGCGCGACCGGAAGTAGGTTATTTTCCCAGTTGTATACCGGAAGTCGGGTATTTTCCCAAGTTGGAACGACTCGGACATGGTTGTTCGGATGTCTTCGGCATTATCAATGTATTTCTTAGGGTGTCCACTATCACGTCTGCGTTCGTCAAGGGACATAACTCTTGGTAGTTATTTTCCCTCGTCTTTTATTTGTGGGTGTCTTCTACCACATCCGCGTTAATCGCGGCCATTTGTTTTTTTTTCTAAGGGAGATAACTCTTGCTAGTTTTTTCTCGCACTTTTTATTTGTGGCTGTCTTCTATCACATCCGCGTTCATTGCAGAGAATCAAATGGTTGTTAAGCACCTTGTTGGTTGCCAGGTGTCTTCTATCACGTCCGTGTTAGTTATTTGGAAGGGGACATAGCTCTTGCTAGTATTTTTTCCTGTGCCTTTTAAGTTTATTTATTTTGTTTGAGACTTAGGCGAGAATACTCGTGTTTTATGATACTACTCATGACTGCTCACATGACTCACGAGTTTGTTCACACGACTCTCGAGTCGCTCACGAGTACGTTTTTTGGCAGTGCTCGCGTGCTCATTTCACTATATTGCTGCTGCTGCTGCGCTAGGGAGATAGGGCTTCTGCTGCTGCTGCTACTGCTGCTTGTAGATAAGAAAAGAAAAAAATCATGTTGTGAATATCGAGTGAATCCAGCAATTATTTTCTCAATCAGAAAGGATCACTCTGCGTTTCACCAGGCTTGTGACTGGCTATCCAAAGGATAGGCCGCATTCCCCCTTCCTCCAAACCCAAATGTCTTTGCTTTTTTGCTTTTTATGGTTTCGTTGTCTTCGGTCGGTGGTGGGCCATATGAATCCAATACTTCATCAAAGAGATATCTCCTCTTATCTTAACCATAATTCCCAGCTTCTCTTGTGTCATAGTCTTCTTCTTCTTTCAAGCGTTGAACCCTCTTCTTGATCTTTCTATGCACTGGGTCTTTCCGCAAATTTTCATTCCAGAATATGCCCTGTAGATAAACGTCCCTCATCTTGTCTTTGTAGTCCTCGTACATGTCTTCAAATGCAAGTTGGCGTGCTTTGTCTTCTTCATGTTTACTTCGATGTATTCTTCAACCCTTTGTTGGTATTCGGACTGATTACACTTCCTGGCTTTGGTTACTACTGTATCCCATGGTGATGCCCAACGTATGTCTCTTCTGTTAGATTCTTTATCCGTAGCATACTCTGGTTCTTCAGTAGCATCGCTTTCCTCGGATATGACAGACTCCGTTTCTATATCTTGCTGTCTGTCAATCTCTTGCTTTATATTATGACCCAATTATTTGTGACGTCGAAGATTGAACTGTCGATTGGAATGATAATTACAGCTATCGCAATGGTACATTCCAGAGGTGTTCACCCCTCGTGATTCGTTGAACGAATGAGAAAATTATAATAATCGAACCTTTAAGTACAGTTTCATTTTGTAAAATTTCTATCTTTAATACGTTCACAAGACTCACGAGTCGTTTACTAGTATGGTTTTGCTGTGCTCGCGTGCTCATTTCACTATGTTGCTGCTGCTCTTTCTATATATTTGGATATGGCTGCTGCTGCAGAGTTATCACCCTTAGAAAAAAAACAAATGGCCGTGATTAACGCGGACGTGGTAGAAGACACCCACAAATAAAAAAACGCGTACAAATAACTACCAAGAGTTATGTCCCCTCACGAACGCGGACGTGATATTGGACACCCTAAGAAATACAATAACTGCCGAAGACATTCGAACAACCATGTCCGAGTCCTTCCGACTTGGGAAAATGCCCGACTTCCGGTAAACAACTGGGAAAATAACCTACTTCCGGTCGCGCATGCATCATAAAATGAGGTCATACAGGACCCTTGTGGGGTCTTGCACTCTTTCAACACGTCGCTTCCGGTCAATATGGCCGAACAGGGCCTTAAATAGGGCTACATCCGGTTGTGCATGCGCAACCCAAACACTTCTACATCAGGTCACCTGACTTCCGCTTCCGGTCACGTCATTTCCGGTCTACGTCACTTCCGGTGACGTCACTTCAGGCATCACCACAACACCACCTTCATTTTACGTCAATATATATAGATAAATGTACATATTAAGGGTCTATATAAAGTGTCTTAGTTTAATCGGTTAATCCGAAATGAAAGCATTATGACACAATTACGGGAAAGACCTATCAATTGTTGTTCGAACAATTGACATACTAGTAAATTCGTGTTTTGGCCACCACAGAATATTACCGCATGTTAAGAGCCTTATGGTATGAGGGAACAATAAAATTAATTGATATATTCTTTAACATCAAAGTAAACGTTTTTTTTTTAAACCAGTAACATCATTCTTGCGCATCTGACAAAAAAATGCAATTCACAATGGGAATAATTTTCGATGTATTATTATAGTTGAATTTGATCAAATGCCTAAATATCAAATAACCATGCAAATTATTAAACCTTTTCAGCAAACTCCTGTTCTATTAAGGGGACTAGATAATTTGTATAGAAATAACAGGAAAAAAACAATTTTCGCCATTTATTCAAAAATGAGTTCGGTTACCCCCCAAATATTTTTCATGCAAACTGAAGGCAAGTATATTAGCTAATTAATACCAAATTAAAAAAAAAATTCTATCTGATATAAGTTAAATAAAATAAAATTTTGTTAAAATTCGCAAACTTTCCATAACATTTCAACCAAAATAGCAGATTTTTTATGCTCTAAACAATATACTGTAATTTATCAAAATATGAGAAAATTTTATCTGACAATTTTTAAATCCCCATACCACCTTAACATTGATACTGATCTTACTTTGAATTGTTTCAATAGACATGTTTTTTTTTTTATTTTAATGGCATGGGTTGTCGTTTATTGTACTGAAATGTAATGTACTTGGTTTTTAAATGCCTACCTACTTCTCGAAATTCAATTTAAAACTAGAAAGTGACATTTCATTAACCGTTAAAACGAAATCTTAATGATTTTCTAGTAATATTAAGTCTTTTCAACGAATCTTTTTGAAAAGAATTTTAAAGGGGAAGTGTAAAAAACCGGCAGTATATTGTGTTAATAGAGAGTTTATGTCAATTAGTTCAATTTCGTCACCCGAAGTGTCTCATATTTTTGTTTATGACTTAAATCAAAATTATTTACAATCTATATTGTTATTGATTATTATTCCTCTTAATAAAAGGTCCAAAATATCGAGAATCCCAACCCATCCATTGAAAACATAACTCTAAAATATAAATAGGCGCAGTTGAGGAATATGCCAAAAAATGGACTAAGAGAGAGTTCCGAGGTTGAACGCGAGCACAACAAAACCATACTAGTAAACGACTCGTGAATCTTGTGAACGTATTAAAGATAGAAATTTTACAAAATGAAACTGTACTTAAAGCTTTGCTTATTATAATTTTCTCATTCGTTCAACGAATCACGAGGGGTGAAGACCTCTGGAATGAACTATTGCGATAGCTGTAATTATTATTCCAATCGACAGTTCAACATTCGGCCTCACAAACAATTGGTTCATAATATTAAGCAAGAGATGGACAGACAACAAGATATAGAAACGGAGTGACATATCCGAGGAAAGCAATGCTTCTGAAGAACCAGAGTATGCTACGGATGAAGAATCTAACAGAAGAGACACACATTGGGCATCACCATGGGATATAGTAGGAATCAAAGCCAGGAAGTGTAATCAGTTCGAATACCAACAAAGGGTTGAAGAATACATTGAAGATGAACATGAAGAAGACAAGACACGCCAACTTGCATTTGAAGACATGTACGAGGACTACAAAGACAAGATGAGGGACGTTTATCTACAGGGCATACTAGTATTCTGGAATAAAAATTTGCGGAAAGACCCAGTGCATAGAAAGATTAAGAAGACGGTTCAACGCTTGAAAGAAGAAGAAGACTATGACACAAGAGAAGCTGGGAATTATGCTTTAGATAAGAGGAGATATCTCTTTGATGAAGTATTCGATTCATATGGCCCACCACCGACCGAAGACAACGAAACAATGTAAAGCAAAACAGCAAAGACAGTTTGGTTTTGGGAGGAAGGGGGAATGCGGCCTATCCTTTGGATAGCCAATCACAAGCCTGGTGAAACGCAGAGTGATCCTCACTGGAATGAGAAAATAATTGCTGGATTCATTCGAAATTCACAGCATGATTTGTTTTCTTTTCTTATCTACAAGCAGCAGCAGCAGCAGAAGCCCCATCCCCTAGCGCAGCAGTAGCAGCAATATAGTGAAATGAGCATGCCAGTACTGCCAAAAACGTACTCATGAGCGACTCTTGAGTCGTGTGACCAAACTCGTGAGTCATGTGAGCAGTCATGAGTAGTATCATAAAACACGAGTATTCTCGCCTAAGTCTCGGACAAAATTAATAATCTTAAAAAGGCACAGGAAAAATACTAGCAAGTGTTATGTCCCCTTTCAAATAATGCACTCGGACGTGATAGAAGACACCTGGCAACCAATAAGGTGCTTAGCAACCATTTGATTGGCTGCGATGAACGCAGACGTGATAGAAGACACCAACAAATAAAGAACGCGGGAAAAAACTAGCAAGAGTTATGTCCCTTAGAAAAAACAAATGGCGGCGATTAACGCGGACGTGACAGAAGACACCCACAAATAAAAAACGCGGGAAAATATCTAGCAAGAGTAATGTCCCTTGACGAACGCGGACGTGATAGTGGACACCCTAAAAAAATACAATGATAACTGCCGAAGACATCCGAACAACTATGTCCGAGTCGTTCCGTATTGGGAAAATGCCCGACTTCCGGCATACAAATGGGAAAATAGCCTACTTCTGGTCGCGCATGTCTCATATAATGAGGTCATGCAAGACGCTTGCGGGGCCTTGCATTCTTAACACGTCATTTCCGGTCAATATGGCCCAAATAAGGCTTCTTCCGGTTGTGCATGTGCAACCCTAACAATTTTACATCCGGTCACGTGACTTCCGCTTCCGGTCACGTCATTTCTGGTCTACGTCCCTTCCGGTGACGTCACTTCCGGCATCACACCAACACCACCACCACAAATATTAGTTTGCCCGTCCCTATATACTACTTTGCAAGCCCATATCATGAGAACGTTTCATCCACCAACATTCATCCAAATGAACTTAATATCGGTCATAACCTAACAAACATTTTTCCCGTTACAATAACCTACCGAGCTATTACCATTTCCGAATTAAATCAAAAAACACGTTTAGCGATTTTTCTAAAATAACCCCTCCCTTAATAACGAAATGATCCAAGACGGTCAAAAACACATCTTCAACCAAAACTTCAAAACACTGCCAAATTACATCGACCTACACCTACCCACTTAGTCACTCCTGTGAACAGAAGAAGAAAAAAAGAAAACTATTTGCCTATGACAATAATGTCTTTCTGATATACCGGAAAGTGGGTAGAACAATTTGGTCTAATTAATTCAGGCCACCTATATATTGATATGAGGTCTTTACATGTGTAGGTGATATGAGTTTTTGCTAAAAAAACGTTGAACTTTGACATGAGACATTGCTATCGGATGTATTCAAGACAAGACAAGACAATTCTTTATTAGCCTCAGACACACAGTGTACAAGAGGACCACGATTCAGAAACAGTAAAAAAGCAGATAAAAATGCTGGAGAAAATGTGTGTCTTGTTATGATCTACATTAGTTGCAAAGGAAAAGGTGAATGTTCCAACAGTTCGGAACCTATGGACCAAAAACTGATTTTCGACAATCGATTTCCGGATTTCTTTTTTTTTTTGCTTGTCGCTTAATACCACTATAGTAACAATAATGTATTAAATACAAAAAATGTACAGGAAGATGTTTCCTTCAAAATCAGGTTAATATCAAAATATCATGGACAACCAAAAACCTTCATTTTACGTCAGTGTTTGATAAATGTACATATTAAGGGTATGCATATATATATATATATAGTATTTTAGTTTAATCGGGTAATCCGAAATGAGAGCATTATGACACAACTTACGGGAAAGACCTATCAATTGTTCTTCGAACAATTGATATACTAGTTAATTCATGTTTTGGCCACCACAGAATATTACCACATGTGAAGGGGGAACAATAAAAGTACTTGATATGTTCTTTAACATCAAAGTAAACGTTTTTTATACAGTCACATCATTCTTGTGCATCTGACAAAAAAATGCAATTCACAATTGGAATAATTTTCGATGTATTATTAAGTCTCCCAAACGAAGTTTGGGGAGACTTTTTGTTTTTACTCACGTTTCTTCCGCCTCAAAATTTGTCCGACCATTTTCTCAGAGACTAATAATCCAATCTAAACCAAACTGTACAGGAACATGGATCCCTACCCCGAAAGGTGCAATCAGGTCTTGGAATTTTCAAAATGGCACCGGTTGCCATGGAAACAGAAAAAAAGGCGGGAAAATTGAAAGTGCTCAGAATTGGATGAAATTTTGCAGAAAGGTTATATGGCATACTGCAAATTGGTTTCTCGTCTCAAAGACATCAAAATGGCAACCGTTGCCATGGAAACGGACAAAAAGGCGGGAAAATTGAAAGTGCTCAGAATTGGATGAAACTTCATAGAAAGGTGGCCCACCTTGTATAGAACTGGTTTTTAGTCCTGAATTCTGATATGGGAGTTCGTTTGGGAGACTTTTGTATCAGCATCCTGATACAGTTATACATTTTTATAGTTGAATTTGATCAAATATCTAAATATCAAATAACCATGCAAATTATTGAACCTTTTCAGCAAACTCCTGTTCTATTAAGGGGACTAGATAATTTGTATAGAAGTAACAGGAAAAAAACAATTTTCGCCATTTATTCAAAAATAAGTTCGGTGACCCCCAAATATTTTTCATGCATACTGAAGGCAAGTATATAAGCTAATTGTTTACCAAATTTAAAAAAAGAAATTCTATCTGATATAAGTTAAATAAAATAAAATTTTGTTAAAATTCGCAAACTTTCCATAACATTTCAACCAAAATAGCAGATTTTTACATGACCGAGTTCATGCTTATATGGCCCGTGATCCCAATTTTTATGTTCTAAACAATATACTGTAATTTATCAAAATATGAGAAATTTTTAAATCCCCATACCACCTTAACATTGATACTGATATTTTAAATTTTACTTTGAATTGTTTCAATAGACATGTTTTTTTTTTATTTAATTGGCATGGGTTGTCGTATAATGTACTGAAATGTAATGTACTTGGTTTTTAAAAATCTACCAGCACGTTTGTTGGAAAAATAGACTAGCCCTCACTCTGTCCTCAGCAAAATTTCCTGGCATAATGTATTTGGGAATAATGATAAACTCGTTTAAGGGGACGACCATTTGATTCTGAGGGGGGAGGGGGGCTGGCAAATTCGGTAGAGTCAGATTATTTATTTTCAAAATTTTGCGGACCAGAATATTTATTTTTCGCTGTTCGCGGCGAAAATTTTTATTTTCAATAACATAATCGTATCGTACCAATAAATCTAAGGTCATATTATTTATTTTCTTGGATATGCAGGCCAGATTATTTCCAAGTTTTTCAGGGACAGAATATTTATTTACAAAGTCTGCAAGCCCCCCCCCCCCTTCAGAATCAAATGGTCGTCCCTTACGATAGCGGGAAATAAAATTAAATTCCTGTATCTGTTGCAAATCTAAGCCCCACCCCCATCCCCAAAAATCAAATGACCTTTGAGGCTGATACACTGAAACAGAATGTTGTTCATTGTACATCTCACATTCAAAAATGCAGTGATATTTGGGGACAACCATTCAATAATGAGGGGTTGGCTTTGGAAGATTTATTTCTGTCAGATTATTTATTTTGTGATATGTAACCAAGACCAAAATATTTATTTTAAGGACAGATTATTTATTTTCCACAGTGCTAAGGCAAGAATATTTATTTTCAGTTCAAAGAAGGACAGATTATTTATTTTCAAAATCTTCCAAGCCCGCCCCTCAAAATCAAATGGTCGTCCCCTTACATCCATTCAATCATTCATTCAAGAATAAAGAATGGGGATGTTTTGGGACAACTGGGTAAGAAAATTGACCCTCCATGATATCAGATTGTCAACAATTTGTTGACAGCTTTGTTTGAAATTAAAGGAAGGCACTGGAAGTTTTACCAAAAAAAATGTCTGATGGATTCAACTTTGTTTAGTTGACTGGCAAACAGTGAAGTGATAATTCAACTTGAATGTTTTCCCCGCGCCTATCTCGGCTTGCAGAGCACTTTCTCAAAAGTTATATCCGGTTGACCTCGAGTGAACAAGGAATCCTCCCAAAGTTTAACAAGAAATATCCTTTTTATCCCTTTTGTAAGAAACTATTTATAATCAGATGAAGAATCTTTAATATTCGCTGTTCGCGGCGAAAATTTTTATTTTCAATAACATAATCGTATCGTACCAATAAATCTAAGGTCATATTATTTATTTTCTTTGATGTGCAGGCCAGATTATTTCCAAGTTTTTCAGGGACAGAATATTTATTTACAAAA
>MJUU01064183.1:210391-258948 GCA_002080025.1 Modiolus philippinarum
TATATATATATATATATACAAGAGCCACCTGCAGATATCTGAACCACACGATGAGATGTCCGTAAAAAGGTTCCCATTGGTAAAGATGGAGGACTTCCGAATATAGCAAATTTCATCTTTTGGCACTTAATCTAATCTCTCCTTGCATTGGTTTAAAATGCAATTCCTAATTTAAAATTTTCTTAAATGTCTCTTCTTTCATTTAAATCCATAAAGCATACTAAATATGTAGTATTCAGAAATGATTTCATTATAAACAATGTTTTCCTATCTGTTGATGACATGATTACTCAGCAGTCAACACGATTTACTCATCTCGTTCGGACATGATTGACCAGGAAATAAATAATCTGATGATATATTTTGGCTTTACATTCAGATCATAATGGTTATTTGTTCTCTATCACTTTTTAAGCATTTTTGAGTTTATGGTCTTCCAAACGTGTAGATTTTTTCTGCACCGAAGAGACACAAGTTGTCGAAATGCGCATATGCAGAATTTAAATTCACAGATACCTTGGTATTTATTTATTTTTTATAAATACATAAGTAACAAAGTTTGAGTGAAAGAAAACATAATTTTAAAAAATGTAAGCTTTTGCATTTTTCCTATATTATGAGTTGTTCTGTTTAATCCCTCAAATTAAATTACCAAATGAACCACAAATCATAAATTCAGAATACATGGCAATATAAGTATCACATACAAACAAAAGTTAGGGTAACAGAATTGAATAAATATACAAGCTTGTGCATTTTAAATGAAATCATTTAACACAATTATAGCATTACCTAATGTATTATCTACATGTCACAAACTTTTGTAAGCCTGTTGCTCAGAAATTTCAGTATTTCTCACCTCGACCGTAAGCGCGTGCAAAAAGTTCAATCTGCCATCGCTTCGAATTTTTATGCGATTTATCCAGTATTACTTGTCTGATTTAAGAAATATATAAATATTATTTTCATAAAGAATGAATATTTACCAGCAATTTATCATGAACCGCGAGTTATGCGATTTTTATTCAGCAAGCCTCGGGATGGACATGATATCTTAGCCTTCGGGTTTGAGATCAGCCTATCTTGCCTTTTCCCTTTGGTCAGATACTATATATATCGCCACAGCGAGTTAGAGAAAAAAAATGATTTTCTCGCCGCGGCGAGTTACTATATTGCTGAGGCGAATTTTATTTAGAGGCTCATATGAGCCGGTATAGCTTGCCTGGGTTTAACATCAGAGCACAAAATTAAATGAAGCAAAGCTTAATTTTCATGGTTGTAAATATACTGGTAAATATGGCTAAGCAAAAGTCGATAACATAAGGCAAATTACTATATGTGGTAGGTATGACGTGAAAATCTGTGAAAACGGCACACTTCGCTTATTGCAACAGTTTTATGCAATCTGTGCTTTCCATTTGAAAATTTGCAGTATGCGCTCGAGCGCTGATTACAATCAGAAAGGCGCAGTTTCCAAGTATCGGATAACATGTTACAAGTATTGATGCGCATATAGTAAGTGTTTGGCACATATCGCAAGTATCGAAATAGCAGATTGCAAGTATTGAGCCCATTATGCATTACAAATATTCGGGCGTAGATTGCAAATTTTGGTGGCGAAAATTGTAGGTTAAACGTTTTACTGCTGGTCTGTAAAATTCGCATCTATGGAGAACAATGTTGTAAATGGAAGTACTACAGATTACATTGTGAATAATTCTGGAATTTTATTTTTTAATGAACCCCTTTGGACCAACAATAAAGATAAATAAAAACAGATCAATTCCCCTCAATGGAATGTTTATTTTTAGTAATTTTCCTTGCAATTGTACCATAAAATCATAGCAGTCTATATATAGTGTTTTACGTTTCAAGCAACGACTCGATATTTCATGTTTCGAATTCTTGAATTTTAGGTCTTTATGTATGTTAACATCTTTTGTGGCAGACAAACGAACTGCATACGGAATTGTGTATAATATTCTTATTTTTACAAAATTTTTGTGATATTAAAAATGAATTTATCTTGAGTAGCATGCTTGAAAAAAGACAATGCAAACCGACATTCATGCACATGTTACAAAATATGAAATTTTAGTGTCTTTAATTTGCAGTACAACGGGTAGCAGTTACACAGCTTGTGACAAAAGAACATACAAAATCATAGCCATGAAATGCATAACAAGTTTTGGTTTGCATTTCCTAGAGTTCCCCGACCTCTTTTAATACAATGCACTGATTTCTGTAAAAAGATGAAAAATGATTTCATTTTTTTTATCACAAATTTTTTTAAAAGACGAGGATATTATGTAAAGGAGATACAATGGCCAAGTGTGAATTCATGAAAAAGAATCCACGAGCCGGAGGCAAGTGGAGTGTTTATCATGAATTCACACTTGGCCATTATTTCCCTTACTTAAACCATTGTTGAGAAATTTATGTAGTCAAGTATCAAAAGGATTATTGCTTATCTAATTACTATATCGTATTATGTTCGTAATATATATGTCTTCATGATCGAAAGTTCACTCAGAATTTAGGAAGAACTATATGGATGAAGTTTGATTTCAAACGATATCTAATACTCAGATAAATTTTGATTGTGGTTGTGTATTTTTCAAATTGAGTAGAAAGGGTATTAAATTCAGTAAAATATAAATGTCCGTGAGTAGTGTTGAACCTCATCAAAGAAGAAAGAAGAAGAGAGAAAACGTAAGTTTTATCTGTATAATGAAATACTTCCTGTGAAAACATATGTTAATCTTGTAAAACCCATGGTAATTATTGCCTAGGTAAATTGTTATATTTGTTAATCGAGCCATGTTTTGAATTGGAAATAAATAAAAGATTAACAAAAAGGGAAGAATTATAAAGTTTAATCGCGTACACTTATAGAATCTTTATCTCCTCCCAAAAGACGATCATTCACTGAGCTGTAGGTATCTGATATGTCTTTAATTTTCTGTAACAAAGTATATGAAAACAGTGGTATCAATCATTTTTGGAGTGTAAAATACTCATTGGAAGTTCTTGATAAATTGAATGCTTATAATGCCCCTTTTGAATCCCTTGAAAGTTTTGATTTCTCTACCCTCTATACTACCTTACCACATAATCTTATTAAGGAAAAATTCCGACGTCTTATTCAATGGGCATTCAAAAAATCCTTTAAAACACATTTTAGTAATACAAAACAAAAGAACTGAATTAACTGGGCTTGTTTTGATATGATTTCAGCACTTGAATTTCTACTGGATAATATATTCATTCGTTTCGGTAACTCTATTTATCGCCAGGTCATAGGAATTCGTATGGGTACCAATTGTGCACCACTTACAGCATACCTCTTTTTGTACTGCTACGAATCTCAGTTTATGACCAACATCAGCGAAATCCCATCTAATTAAAAAAATATAAACAGCATTTAATTGAAAAAATTAACAAAACTTTCCGATATTTGGAAGATATTTTATCTTTAAATAATGACGACTTCAATACGTATTATAAGGACATCTGCCCTAAGGAACTTAAAGCCAATTCTAATAATCATCATTGTCCGTTCTTAGACATCAATTTTGATATAACGAATGGTAAATTAGATACTGAAATTTATGATAAAAGGGACGATTTTTCTTTTCCCATAGTTAATAATCCATTTCTGGATGGCGATGTTCAATTAGCGCCATCATATGGTGTTTACATATCTCAACTTTTTTCGATTTGCTCGAGTATGTAATAAAGTTTTCGATCTTAATGAACGGAATCTTTTCATAACTGAAAAACTATTACATCAGGGTTTTCGTTATTATAAACTTGTTTAAACCTTTACTGAATTTTATCATCGATATAAAGACTTAGTTCATAAATACAATGCAACCTGTAAACATCTAATCAAGGCTGGTATTTCCCACCCCTTATTTTACGGTAATGTTTTACATAAGAGTAAAAAATACTTAAACTCGCCTAACAAACTTATAAAACCTTTAAATCGTCTAATTCACAAGGGTTATAATTACGGTATTGACGTCAAGTCATTACGTATGGCCTTCTTTGGTATTAACATTGATTTTTTGATAGGGTCTTTCCGTTTCAACTAAACACATTATAAATTTCTAAAATCAGTATTGCATGGACACGGGTTATGTATTCCGGTATATGCATGTTATCATTATGCTAAACTCCTCACGGGAGGGATCTTGGTGGAAGCTGTATACTGAGGGTACATAACTTAATTTGTCAGTTGGTAATGGGCCTGGAGCTGGCATGTCAGTTAACTGCCAGTAGTCTCTTGTGATTTCATGTTTTTGTCCGTATATTTAGTTCATTAGTTTCATTTTTCACAATTGACTCAGTTATGTTGCCAACTGAATTTTACTGTTGTTATGATTGTTTTTTTATTTATCACATTGGCTTTAGGGGGGAGGTTTGAGCCCAATAAAACTAGTTTAACCACGCCGAAGCAGGTTTACGCCTGTCCTAAGTCAGAAAATTTATTAAGCTTTTGTGTGTCTTGTCTGGTTTCTAGTTAGTTTATGTCTTTATGAGTCTAGGATGACGTTTTTTTCGCTGAACTTGATTACTCTTTATTCAGGGACGACTCCGACCTGCCGTTGGTTGTGGGGTTTCCTCACCGTTCATTGAAGATCTTATGGTGGCTTTGAGTTGTTATTACTCCCCTTTGGGTCGTTGTCTCTTTGACATATTCCCAGTTTCCCTTATTTTTCTATTTAATTGAATGTTCAATCATACAACAACTTTTTCATTGGAATTTGATGAAAAGACTTTATGGAACTAAGTTAACAAATACAAAACGTCGGAATATTTTGTAAGTATACACAAAATACGTTATTTTCTTCATGTCTCAAACTAGACGGTTTTTGTAGCTCTTAATGTAATCTAAGTGTTTTTCAAGGAAAAGATTGAAATCAAATAGAACATCTCCGCGTATTTATCAGATATATATTTTGAATCTTAGACTAGCTGTACTAGAAAGAAATAGAAATTACGATATTAATTACCAGCGTCGTACATTTTATATATAAATGTAGTCGGTATAACCTCCCCACTAAGACACGGGCCATTAGATTTTCAGGGGTGGTGATGATTTTTTTAGAAAAAATCTCTGGTCCCGATCTATGCTAAAATTATTTCTCTGACACCAGCATCTAGCCCTCACACTGTTCATTAAAAAAACTCAACAAATTACAAAAATTTTCCTATCATTAGAGCCATAACGTTTCCCGATTCGGGTGAAAATTCCAGCCCCAACAACGAGTGAAAATCCCAGCCAACACCCCATCCCCACCGAAAATCAATAAAATTGTGCCTAACGAAGGTATCACAAACACTCGATTCGATCAGACAATCCTTTCGGAGTGAAATGTAGTAAGCAAACATTTCCCTCCGGAAGTTTGTAATCTATAAATTGGGTAAAACAATAAAGGGGAAGCCGTGGATTCTTTTTAAAGAATCCACAGTTAATACAATAGAATGACTTCACAACAATGGTTTACATCCGATTGCGAATGCGGTTTATTCTTCTGCCACCAAAGACCTAAAATTTAAGACTTCGAAATATGAAATAACGAGTCGTGGCTTTAAACGTAAAACATTATATGATTTTATGGTACGTTACAATTCCAAGGAAAATTACTAGAAATATACATTCCATTGAGAGGAATTGATCTGCTTTTATTTTTTTTTTTTATTTTTTGTTGGAACAAAGCTTTTTTTTTATTTTACACTATTAATCACAATGTAATTTGTAGTACTTAACTCCATGTACAAAATTGTTCTCCAAGGATGCAAATTTTACAGACCAGCAGTAGAATGTTTAACCTGCAATCCCCCCCCCCCCTTTGCAATCTGCGCCCCAAAATTTGTCAAATTGAATGCATTATGGGCTCAATACTTGATATCTGCACTCTAATACTTGCAATATGTGCCCAACACTTGCTTTTTGTAATCTGTTCTCCGATACTTGGGAACTGCGCCTTTCTGCGCCTAGGGCCCATACTGCAAAATTATTAAACTGAAGCACAGATTTGAGTGTGCCGTTCGCACTGATTTTCACGTCGTACCTGCCTCATATAATTTGCCTTATGTTATCGACTTTGCTTAGCCATATTTACCAGTATATTTACAACCATGAGAATTAAGCTTTGCTTCCTTTTAATTTTGTGCTCTGATGTAAATAAATAAATATCTTTATTTAGAGGGAGTAACTTATCTGAATTGAACCAATTTTCAATAAGGATCTCTTTATAACAAAACAGAAATAGATATCAGCAAATATAAAGACAACAATAACATATCAATAAACAAAAAATATATATACATTCATTAGCTTAATTGAAACAATACAATCTATTAGAAATTTAACAGTTTATAAACAATTTTGAATTAAAAAACAGTTTTCGGGTTTTTTATTGCATTTGGTTGAGAGTTTATACTTTTGGTCCACTAAAAGAGAAGCTTGCTTTATATATTTCTGTATTTGGTTTTGGGATAAGAAAATTGTCTGATGATGAAAATCTGGTATTGTATGATTCATTATGTTTTGAAGAAACAAGAAGATCTGATAATAATAATACTACTAATAATAATAATAAAAGATAAGTGTTTGATGTTAAACCCATGCGAGCTTAACCGGCTCATGTGAGCCTCTAAACAATAATTCGCCGCAGCAATATAGTAACTCGCCGCGGCGAGATAATCATTTTTTTTGTAACTCGCCGCAGCGAGATAATTTTTTTGGTAACACGCCGTGGCGAGATAGTAACTCGCTGCGGCGAGGTAACCTTTTTGTTAACTCGCCGTGGCGAGATAATAACTCGCCGCGGCGAGCTAGTAACTCGTCGCGGCGAGATGACCTTTTTTGAGAAGGTACAGTACAAGCCATTTTTTATTCCTTCCTTAATTTTAATGTATATGTTATTTGAATGGTCATTGTATTTGTATATCATGCTTATTATTCTTTGTGTATTATTTTAACTATTGCATTGTAAATATGTTTATGAGGGCTTTGTGGTAGATTGGTTTGATCCAAACAAGTTTACCCTCTTTAAATAAAGCTTTTAATATTATTATTATTATTAATTTGTTAACACGCTGTGGCGAGATACTGCGGCGAGATAATTTTTTTTGCATGTCCCTAATACGCTTCCGTAAAAATCTATGTAAAGTATGAAAAGGGAAATAATCAAATGAGTGTCTTCCTCCAAAAGGTTAAAATTGAGTTTTTTTAAGTAAACAACCCCCTTAATATTCTCTTCGATTTAAGTTTATCGGCCAAATATAAAATGACCCGCTATATATATGGTTATTATAATCTGTTATTTATGATAAGTGCGTTTCAAGTTGAAAAAAAGTTTGTTCAGTAAACCACAATTAATAAGCAGTCACGAAAGAGAAAATAAATTTTACCTCATTAATAAGCTTCTTTTTCAAGCCCTGTGTTTCAATTAAGATGTATATCTCTGGTCCTTCTCATGGTATTCAATTAATCAATATTTAGTATTATTTGTTTTGTTTATACATGTATACATTGATGCTTATAAAATATTCTTAAAGCTCTAGTTTAATAATAATAAAATAAAATCAAAACAAATAAAAACGAGAAGTGTTCCTCCCTTCAATACACACATAGTCTAAAATACGTTCAGTGTGTTCAAAAAAGTTCGACCTTTTCGATTGCCTTTTACTGGCAAAACTACAAGATACAAAAATAAAATACGTTCAATATTTTAAGATATATATACCTTTCCTTTTGCCTAAAACTAAAACTACAAAAACAAACAAACAAACAAACAAAAAAGAAAAACCAAGCAAACAAAAAAAAATAAAAATAAAAATAAAAATAAAACAAATACAAAACAAAACAAAGCAAAAAACAAAAAAAAAACAAAAACAAAAACGAAAACAAAAACAAAAACGCAAAAAACCCTTCAAAACAAATAAAAAAAAACAAAATAAGAAAAAACAAAATAAAAGAAGAAACAATTCAATAAACAAAGAAAAAAAACCAATGATACAGAGGGTATGCATATTGGTAGCAATAGCTGAGTGAAGCTGTACATCATACATTTTCTGGTAGTTTTGTCTATGACTTTTGTTTTTTGAGTCATTGTCCGTTCAACACAGTAATAAATGATTCATATTTCAAGACATCACATGACAAATGCGCCATGTTAATGGAATTATCAAAACAATTGAAATAATCATTTACATCAAAGTAAAATGATAATATACCATTCATTATGTAAATTTAGGTGTCAAACACCTGTTCAGGTATACATAATTAATAAATGTATTCGGGACAAAAGTTGAATAGTTGAAGTGTAGTATAATATAAATGCCAAATTCAATCTCTCCTACAAATGTTTTTCGTTAGTTATATTATAACTTGGATCTTGCATCGCAGTCAGTTCGGTATTTTGTTAATCGCCTACTTGTCACATGACATGTATGTCATTTTTGTCTCTACCTGAAAAAAGCAAAATTGGCAAAGAACATTCTCTACACCATTCTTGTACAGTTTAGTACAATTACTTATATGTAGTTTCCAAGATGTTCTAAATGTATTTCCAAATTGTTCAAGACGTATGCTCCTTATATATTCCAGTTACGGTGTAATTTTTCTTGAGTGAATTTATCATATGGGAATACTATTATACTATCAAAGTTTTGCATTTTAATTTTTTTGTTGATAATTTCCAAATGTTCTTCTGAGTATCTGTTTAAATTGCCCACATTTCACTATTTTATAATACCAAGTTTTGTTTCGATTGATTTGCTGAGTCCCCTGTGGTCGTTTATGTGCTATTATAATCTTCTTTTAGTCTTTTGGTTAGGCAATGGATGACCGCAATTGTAAGAACACTTTGCCAGTTGTATTTGCTGACGATCCTATATCCTGAATAATTAATTTGACCTAAGTAATTCTAAAGGAACTTTACTTCAGGTAACATTTTTGACATGTGAGATGTTTAACTTTAATACAGACACGATATGTTGTTTATCTGCTTCCAAACTTACACATGTTGTCATGTATTTGTCATATCTCTTGTAACTACATGTAATACGATGTATGTTGCCATTCAACCAAAAATAATTTTGAACTTATGTTTATATGTTATACATGTTGAATACATTATACCTATGAAAAAAAGAGCAAATTTTAATGAGATGTACACTAATAAAATTGAATTAATTTCTACTATTCAGTATTTAGGTATTCTACAAGATCTCTTCTGAAAAGTTGCTTTTAGTTAGAGTTACCCCACTTTCAACGCAATTTGTAGTAGGTAAAATAAAAATAGTTGTGTTTTACCCATTGCCGTGTAGTGTTACAGTAAATTGGTGATTTTTGAATAATTTCCATGTCAGCAATGAAAAAAAAACAATATTTCTAGTTCTATAAATTTCGAACGACGGCTGTACCCTGCAATGAAGTTGACTGTGTCGCCGTCTGCACAGCACTCGCTGTAATACAATTATCACTCATTCATTCAAACCAATTTAATGGTCACCTCACTATGTAAATATGAGGTAGGAGTGAGTTAAAAATATTTCTTCACTGGAGATAGTTAAATTTCGATTTTCAACATGCGAGCTTTAGCGAGAAATTTAAAATAGAAATTTTACTATTGATAGTGAAGAAATATTTTAACTCTGGAACAAGCTGAATGAGAATTTAATCAACACCCGTTGGTTAAAAAATCGCGTGCACAAATAATCAACAGTTGAGAATGAGAGAATATCAAATAACCAGTATCACTTAACGAATTCACATCATCCTCCAAAGTCAGATGGTCTTAACCCACGTACCTTCCCTAGAACCACACTTGTTTTAGGGAAAATGGGTGTAATTATTTTCTAAAATATTGAATACTGATGCTCAAGTAACCAAAATCTTATTCTTTTTCCAGATAACCTCAACAACAGACGTTCAAAATTTTGAGCTTGAAATTAAACGACAGTAACCTTTGTGATACCTTGAAGTCGATTTATTAATTCAGCTATATTCACATCTTCCCGGATTTGACTACCGATTTTGACATTTCCTAAATTGACCCACTTACATTCTGACGGGTGGTGTGAACGGAGCAGGACATGCTTACCCTTCCGGAGTACCTGATGTCACTCTCAGTTTCACTGGAGCTCACACTGTGAGTGCCTTGTTTTTATGTGTTGTGTTTTCTATTTCTGTGTTTTGTGTCTGTTTAAGGTTATTGTTTACTGTGTTAAGGTAGTACGGGAGTTTAAAATTGCGCATCATTCTTGCGCATGTGACTTAAAATGGAATTCACTACGGGAACGTTGCCGAAACCATTTTCAATGTCCTATAATAGTTAAATTTGATGGAATATGCCACTTTGAGTAAGTAACCACGCAAAATATTGAACCTTTCAGCTAACTCCTGTTCCATTAAAGGGAGATATTTGTATAGAAATAATAGGAAAAAAATTGTTTTTTTGCAATTTATTAAAAAATAAGTTCGGTGACCCCAAATTTTTTTTCATGGAAATTGAAGTACGGTATATAAGCTTTTAATTTACCAAATTTTAAAAAATTCTATCTGATGTAACTAAAATAATTTTAAATTTTGTTAAAATTCGCTAATTTTCCCTATTATTTCAACCAAAATAGCAGCTTTTACGTTTCATATTTCATTCTTTTATGACCGGTGACCCCTTATTTTTATTTTATTTTTTGTATGCTCTAATAACAAAGGGTAAATCATGAAAAAATCAGAAAATTCTATCTGACAGAATTTTAGACCCCCGTACCACCTTAAACGTCAAAATCACCACGCTTGACGTATAGCTTAGATTTCAAACGTCAATCTTCGTTAATATACAACAAAGATCCAGGTACAAAGCTGAAGTAGTTGTATTAGCTGTTTCTTTAATTTCAAGCTTATTGGGATAGATCTGATGTAAATATTCCTTAGATTTAGGATTATAAAGAGAAATAACATCGTCTATGTAGTGGAAGCTGAAATTAAAATACTGGGCTAAATGTTTTTGTTTTCTTTGTGTAAGCCTTTGTAAAAACTTGGCCTCGTGCGATTAAAGGAAGAGGTCAGCTAAAAGTGGCGCACATTTAGTTGCCATATGAATCCCTATTGTATGTTTGAGAACATGACATTCGAATTCGACAAAAATGTTGTCGGTCAAAAGTTCTAACATTTTGATTACGTCAGTCTTAGTATACTTTTTATTTGAATTAGTGTGGTTCTTTACAAAATATGTTTTGTCTTTCCCTACTAAATAGATAGATTAGAATCAGAAAAAAATCCGCTGAACATATTTGGTGTGATAAATGACCTCAAACGGATTGTCAATTTTTTATAGTGTTTTCAACATGATTAGGGTGTTTTATGTAAAAGAGAGGATACCAGGACACCCACAATAGCTGAAAATTACAACCACATGCCACAATATGCAAGGGAACCACAAAGGAAAATCACAAACAAGACAAAAGACAAGCGTAAACAACGATATGAACTCGGGACATGCGGACTTGGTACCGACACTAGCAGAAGATAACAGAAGCCAGCCGGAGGGTTAAACCGGTTCAAAGGCACCCAAACCCCCTTTATCTGTCCCGTTTTCCCATAATAAAATAAAAATACGAATTTAACCCAATACAGGTAGAGTACCAACTCCATGACCAAAATCTTGAAAGGAGAGAGAATGACAATACGTAATTTTGAAAGATGGGTCAAGGGGTAATCGTCGCTATATTGCCGACTAGCTCATTGACGTAGTCTGCTTGTTAATACATATATTATCTCAAATGTCACTTAACATGAAGTCAAGTTCAATTTTGTGAATGGTTGATCGTATCTTATAACCAAATGCCGAGATTAGAATAGGTAAAATCAAAATTTTTCATATTTTCCTCAGAGTTTGATTGGCAAATAATTTGAAATGTTGGGTTGTTTGTTATTCTAAATTTAATGCATCGGTCTTTCTGCACTTAAAAGGGTAAAACAAGATATTCATAAACATGTGTCCTATGGTTGTTTGTGTTTGTCTTTGTTTAGTCTTTTGGTCGAGCAAAGGATGACAGCAGTTGTAAGATCATTTTGTCAGTTTACAGTTAGTTCATTATTTTGAAAGAAACAGAAAAAAATATTGTTCCAAGGTTATGGAAATGACATGCGAACTGTTGCTGAGGCCAGAGGCCGAAAGTAACAGTTCGCAAGTCATTTCCATCATTGAGGGATAATAGTTTTGCTATTTGCTGAAAAAGGGCATGGAATTACTGTTTTATTGAGTTATAAAATCAAAAAACGCTTGCCTATAAAACACTTCAGGAAGAATAAATTTGAATGACGTCGCACTGGGCAATTATTTTGCACACTACATACGAAAATCTGTAAACAGTTGACTGTTCCACTCGACGTTAAAATTTTCATGACAATAGCTAAAAGTTTTGCATATCACAAAATGTGACTATAAGTTAATATTTTTTTTTCATTCCCGCATTCATGAGTCATTAAACAAGAATGTAGTGTTGCTCGACATCTAGCAATTAATTCGGCTCACTCCGGTGCTATAGGCCGTATTGAACTTACTTTGAGGTAAGAGCATAGCCCATTGTCTAAAGTCCAATGGTGACTTTATTATGAAGAACAACATTCTATTGTTTGTCATGTATTTGTAAAGACCTTGTTTTATATGCATTTACTTCATATCTCTTCATTGCTTATCTTAGACTGTAGTTTGTCTCCTCTGCAGTATGGAGTCCATAAAAAGATTCTCATGCGAGAGAGGCATGCTGTATTTAACCCTGTTTTATTATTTACATTGTAGTTATGGTGTTCTTGTTCTTGAGAGAATTTCTCACCTTACTTTCAAATTTTGGCATTTCAATTTTTTGTGATTTCATTTTTTTCTCACAGCCATATTATTTTACCAACATCTCATAATTTAATTAGTTCAAGTTTTCCTACTATAGATTCGATGAGTGTCCAGTGTTAGTTTTAATATTGTGTTTTATTATATATAATATGTATGATTTTGAATATGTAATAGAGATGGTTCCAATATGCCATTATCCTTCAAAGGTGTAATACGGCATTCGTATTACATGGGCACCCGGGCGGATATGGCAGTCCAATGCTATTTCAATGGGACGTCCATATCTTTATGAGTATGTATTATGACTTTTAAAATGGCGCCTTGGTTTTCATTTTGTGACCACTTGATGATTTTTAAATTAATGTTTTTAAAGTGTAACCAAAAGAACGTTGTAATTCCGCATTTCAATTACATATCATCACTGTATTGAATTATATATATTAAACATTTTCCCATCGTCTGCTAGTCGCGATGGTGGTCACAGAGGAAAATCGGGAGAATTTAAATGCAGAAAACTGTAGGTTTTCCAATGCAATAGACACTACATTGTTCATTGAAAAGATGAAAAACAAGAATACCAACAGGGAAAACTGGTTATGACCTAAAACTGGTCCAGAAATACCTTTTAACACTGGGTGAGATTAGGAATGTCGAGGAGATCCCACCAGCAGATCTAGATATATGTTTAGCTAGATTCTTCCCGAATGTTCGCAAAGTAGACGGGTCGGAGTATGAACCTGACACCCTGAAAGCCTATCAATCAAGTCTCTGCAGATATCTGACGGAGAAAAAGTACGAAAAAAACATTTTGATTGATAAACAATTCCAGCATTTCCGTGATTTGTTGCCTGCAAAGCGTAAAGATCTAAAATCTAAGGGAAAAGGCAACAAATCAAACAGAGCAGACGGATTGACATCATAGGAGATTAACATTTTATATGATAAAGGACAATTTGGAACTGGCAATTTAATCTACTAAAAAGCTTAATGAATACGCTTCAACGAAAATACATATTAACCTTAATCATTGAGAAAACGTGTACAAAGTAAGGTAAAAATAGAAAAATATGTATGAATTAATTTTTTTCAGATCAAACAGTGGCGGATCCAGACTTTCTGCTGGGGGGAGGGAGGGGGGTGTGACAATATTTTTTTTCAAAAGGGGAGAACCCAATTAAAAAACCCTAGGAATTTTAAATATTTTCTGACCTAAGGGGCCCAGGCCCACCCGTCCCCTAAAACCGCCACTGGAAAAGCCTGACCCCCTTGTCTGCTACTCATTAGACTTGGGTTTTCAATCATGGGAACTGTATTATATCAAGTCTGCCATTTATCTTGTTTATACTATTTTGTATATAGATAAAAAAGATTAGATAAACAAAACAAAAACAAAACAGACTAGCAAAAATATAAAACAAAAACAAAAGAACAAAAAAAAAAAGAATAAAATAATTTGAGAAATACAACATTGACCATAAGCAATAATAAAATAAATCACACACACACACACACACACACACACACACACACACAGAGTCAAAGTTCATTTATTTCATTTAATATATTATATATAGACCAATCTGCTAGGGTAAGTAACTCTATCATCATTAGGTAATAATTAAATTATTGATACATTATTTTCTTTTCATTTAGTCAAAGATAGTTATTAAAATATATATTTGTACTAGAAAATAAATTATTAGAGGAAAAAGAAGGGAAACGGGGAATGTGTCAAAGAGACAACAACCCAAAGGGGAGTAATAACAACTAATAATATGTTCATTGTTGATGGAATTCAATCATAAAATCTTATTAAAGCAGTTTTAGAATGTGTGTATTTTAGGCTCCCCAATAGCTCTGATTAACACTGTTTGGTGGAACAACACGACACACTTTGGTCTCCGAAGTCGACAGGAACATATTGACATGAGATGGGGAGACATACAACTAATGAAAACCTCTTCTGGGGAGGAATATCTCCAATACAGGGAGAGAACTACAAAAACCAGAACTGGAGTAAAAGCGGATGTAAGACCCTTTCCACCAAAAATGTTCGAAATCAGAGGTATGTATGTAAAATATATTTTATGGACTAATACTTCATTTACAAGTATATTTTTTAATCTTTACAAATTCAAAGAAATGAAAAAAAAACATTTTATTTTTTTTTTAAAGTCTTCAGCTGCCTGCAAAATTGAGGACATTGAGGAGGTGGACAGGGTAAAGGAAAACCGGAAGAAACGGGGCTGTAGAATACATCGGCAAACGAATACCGAAGCAAGAAAAGGTAAGGGGAATTTCTAAAATCATAAATCCAACATCACGGCAACTCACAGCAACAAGAATTGAGACAGTATGACAAAGACAAAACAAATAAACAAAAGTGAACAAGAACGCCACAAAACTAAAGCACTAGCAGTGTGAACCCCTATAGAAATGAGAAAAAGTCGGGAGAAATGAGGCAGGGTCGGGAGAAAGGAGACAGGGTGGGAAAGAGGAAGAATCGGACAAGAAAAAGGATACCTAGAGAAAGGAGACAAAAGAGGGCGGGCTGGAAGGAAAAAACAAAGGCACCCCCTGTCCACCCCCGCAAAATTGATAATCATAAATGAGATGCGAACAGATAAACATATCTTAATCTTGTCTCCATAATATAATGCATTGAAGTAAAAGTATACACAATATTGTAATTTGTCCCGACTTTGTGCATGATTTTGTGGGATATTATACCTGTTGTTTGATGAACTATTATAAAATAGGTACTTTTATATTTATTTGATATAGATGAACTGATTGCATCAGTTTTTTTCTGATTTTGTTGATTGAAAAGTTTATTAATGATGCTGTGCTCATAGAGGCTAATTAGCAATTTAAATCAAGGATGTAAATAGGGCCTGTAAGTCTCGTACTATTTTGGCACTTCCGGGATCAAAAATTGTACCCGGAAATTACATTTTAAACAAAGATATATGACGTCTCAAACAAAAATTTGAGCGTCACAATCCTTTGACGTCATGTTTTGGCGGGAAACGTTTTCAAATTGCCTGTTTATCGTAGATTCTCGTTAGTCACATGACGAGACTTACAGACCCTATAACAAAATATCGAAGTTAACTTACCTTACAGTTAAGTTTCCGCAGATGGCCATTTTGACAACTAATAATAACCAATGAAGGGATATGGAATAAAAGCAAATGAGACAAAATCTCCACAAATACGTGGGGAAAACAAGCAATGGAGCAACGCTTTTATTGTTGTTCTTCATCTTGAAGTTACCATGAGTCCTTCAACAATGAGCTATGCTCATACCTCATAGTTAGTTCAAGACGGCCCCTAGCACCGGTTTAAGTAGAATTCATTGCTGGATGTCGAGCAACGCTAAATCCATGTTTATTATGTCATGGAAATTAAAATCAACTGGCAAAGTATTCTTATTTCTTGTAAATTATTTTAAAATCTTGTAAAAAAAATTAAAATACTTTGGCAAATTGAAATCATATATCAAATGTTTTCAGGTGACTACCTACAAGGAATATAAAAAACGACGACCTGCATATGTAAATGAGAATCCAGATTCGGTTTTGTATCTGTCTGTTAATAATAATGCTAAGGGTGATGTTTGGTTTTCGCGACAAAATATGGGGAAGAATAAAATTGGAAGCCTCATGCAAGATAAAAACGCCGGGATATTCGGCAGGAAAGTAAATCACTCTGCCCGCCGAACCACAATAAACACACTTCTTCGTGACGGAGATGCACCTACAACCGTAATGCAAATTACCGGACACAAAAATGTACAATCCATTAATGAATATGGTTCGGCCTCCGTTAAACAACAAAAAGAAATATCTAAAACATTATCTGATCTTCATAACCATGTCACTCCTAATGATTCTACTGTCTTTAGCGCAGAAGATGATGATACTTTATTGCATGCATTACAGCAAGTCGAAAATTCCTTACAGGATATATCGAACTTCGAAAATCTTATGATGTTGATTTACCGGACGAACCGTCTTTAATTGAAGTACCTGCATCACTTCCGTCTGTCATTAGCACGTCTTCAGGTGTATCAACAGTTCCCACTTAATATTTCTGTGCCTGCACCGACAAGTAATGTACAACAGTCCATAGTTGATATACCACTTCCTGTTCAAATGGCAAACTCGTCTTCAACGGCTACGAACTGGTTTACTGGTGTAAATATTCATGCCGGTGTTACCAGTAACGTCTACCTTGAACAGTATCCAAGTCAGAACGCAAAAGTATTTTACATGTGTAACATTGATATTTCTTGTGTCAAGAGTATATGATAAATAGGTAATGATATGGCAATTTTCATATCGCACTCCATATCAACCCTCGACCCATATCTGCCCTTGGGATATGGAGTGCGATATGAAAATTGCCATATAATAACCTGTTAATATTCTCTCTCTTAGTCTTATTGTCTGGCATCAGATGACAGCAGTTGTATGAACACCTTGCCAGTTAATTTTATGCTTGTTGTATATCCCGCATCCATGAGCCATAAAACATGGATTTAGCGTTGCTCGATATCTAGCAATGAATTCCGCTCAAACTGTAGATTCGGGACCGTCTTGAATGTAAAAAGAGGATATCAAGAAACATTTAAAATGGCTGAAAATTTCAATCAAATGCAACAATCTGCAAGGGAACTACACAGGAAGAACACAAACGAAGACAAACAACAAACGAAAGCAACGATAGGAACGCGTGTAAGCCGGACTTGGTACAGGCACTAGCAAAAACCATTGGTAAGGATAAACCGGTTTATGGGTACCCAAACCTCCCCTTTATCTTTCCCGTTTCCCATCAATATAATAAACATACAAATGAAACCCAAAACAGATGGACTACTCACTCCATTACCACAATCTTAAAAGGAGAGAAAGTGACATGGTCAGTGGGCTGGAAACACTTTCCGTGCAGCCCCCNCCCCCCCCCCCCCCCCCCCCACTTCCGAACCACACCGGTTTTATTCAGTTCTTCTATGTCTCCTCTTTGAAATAAAACATGTCAACACGAACATTACCTGCACGCATAGACAGTATAGGGCCATTATAGTACACCCGGAAAATTATTGTCGTTTTAACATAAGTTTCATCTTTTAAGCTCCATAATTTTTTTACAGATAAGTAATATGTACTGAAATTTGGTATCAAATTAAAACTAAATTAATATGCTTTACAAAGGACACACAGGAAAAATTGCAATCCCGTTTTATATCCGTTTCACTTCCGTTTTACATCCGTTAACTTTACCTGTGAAACGGACGAAAAGTACCACGTCTGTAAAACACCTATAAGTTTACGGATATTTCCAAAATGGTTAACGCATGTAAAACGGATGTGACACGTTAAATATCTGTATTACATCAGTTTCACGGACATTACATTTGTGTTCTAAACAGATGTTTTACGGATGTTCAAAACACCTGTTTTACGGACGTTTTTAACGCATGTTTTACATCACATCCGTTATAGACATGTAAAACGCCTGTAAACCCTCTGTTTGTAAAAACGTCCGTTTTACATCCGTTACAATTTTTCCCTGTGGGACACAAGTTTGGGTACTTTACGCCCATTTTATGATCTGGGGATACAAAAAATTTACCCCTACTCCTGCAAAAAATTGCGAAAATGTCGATTTAAGCCTGTCAATTCCTTTCAGATAAAAAACCGTCGTCATTTGATCTAGTTTTTATGCCTTATTTATCAGTTGTGATACAATGTTGGCAAATAAAACCATTAAAGTCCATAAAAATTTGATTTTCGTTATAAATTTTTGAAAGTTAGATTTTTCACAATTTCGAATTTTAAACTTAAAGGTCGTAAAATTCTGAATATATATTTGATAATTGCCGATGCAATAATAATTTATGTTAGCAACAAATTGTACGCAAAAATTTTAGTTTCAGGCGTATTATAGGTTCATAAATGTCAAAATTAGTACCCCTCCCCTTAAAAATTAAGAGAAAATTGAAATACCGTAGAAGTGGTTATTTTCGCGAGGCCTTAATTTTATTCGCGACCATTCTGAAGTCGCGAAAATTGAATACCGCGAAATATAATTTATATGAGACTTTATACAGTAAATGATAAGCAATCGCGAAAATTTGAGTCCCGCGAAAATAAAGTCCACAAATTTTGAAAGAAATCGCGAAATTGCGTCCCGCGAAAAAAAAAAACCACTTATACGGTATTCAGGCCCTAACTGATAAAAAAGAATATTTAATGAGAATTCTAGCTTGTATTTCACTAAAACTAAGATCATTTAAGTAGATTAAAACTTTTCAAAAGGTCTCTTTTCGACTCTTATGTCCGAAATTGTATGAAAAATGGAAATTTTCCGTTTTTCAGAATTTCTGCTGTTTTGACTTTGAGATTCAAATACTTCATGAAATTGATATATAACTTGAAAATGTTGATTAAATATCGTTTCATCATATCTTAGCAATTAGAAAGTATGCTTTTAAGCCTTTAAGGCTAACTACGGTCTCATAAATTACAAACATATTACCCCTTACCACACATATTCAACACAATTTATTTCATTTTTTTCAGCTTGAAAAGCTTAAACATTGTATAAAAGTCCAATGGCATATCATTTTTAAACACCAAAACACACAGAGCCTCCCATATATCAAAAATAAGATCATGCGCCCCGTTTGTGGGTAGTTATTCAGCGATTTAACTTCGAATTTCGGAAAATTCTGAAATACTGAAAATTCCCATTTTTCACGATAATCGGCAATTTTACCCATATTTTTGTGTAAAAATTACATATTATGATGTATCAAATGCATCGTTTGCAAAGAAAGTAAAACACTAGTATGGTTTGTTCATTTTTATTTTTATTTGTTCATTTTTTTATGTACAGACGGTCATATTTTGGAGATTTTTAAGTTTAATTTTGTTGGGGTAAGGTTAAGATTTTCAGTATTAAGAGTCAAATTAAAGACTCCTTATTTTTCTAAACAGTGTTTTTAAATAACATATGTATCGGTTAAGACAATAAATTGGCATATCTGCGGATAAATCCTCCAGATTTGCCTCCAGATTTGCCACATATAACGATTTAAAAGCGAATTTTGAACAAATCTAAAATGCTAAATATTTCCATTTTTCATCAATTTTGGACAAAATATTGAGATATTGAGATGAAGCTGACAACTGGGATTTGAAATACCAAATCATGATAGTATTCATGCAATTTTGTTATATGCAACGTGTGTTGGTTATTTTTATCCCAACATAGACAAAGAAATTGACAGTTTTGGGGGAAATGTGTTGGGGTAGGGGTAACATTTTTCGTATTAAGAGTCACATTCAACACCCCTTGTTTTTCTAAACAATGTTTTAAGACATCTAATGTATCGCTTAGAACAATTAATTGGCATATCTGCAGATATTTTCTATAGATTTGATATATATTGCGATTTAACAGTTAACTATGGACAAATCTGAGACGATGAAAATTCCCATTTTTCATCAATTTGGGGAGAAATATTGAGTTTTAGTCGACCAATTGGTGTTAAAATACCAAATCATGATGTAATTCATGCAACATTGACATATACAACACACATTTTGCATGTTCTTGTTATTTTTATGCGAACATAGACCAAAACACACCAATTTCTGTGAAAATTTGTTGGGGTAGGGGTAAAATTTTCGGTATTTAGAGTCACATATAACACTCCTTGTTTTTCTAAACAATGTTTTCAGACAACTAATGTATTGCTTAGAACAATTAATTGGCATATCTGCAGATATATTCTACAGATTTGATATATATTGCGATTTAACAGTGAACTATGGACAAATCTGAAACAACGGCAGCAGAATATCGAAGGAACAAGGGAAGCGAAGACTACAAAAATCGAAATCCGAAGACATGGCAAAAACGGCAACAGAGAAAAACAAAGACAAAACAAGGACGTGAGACAACTACAAGCACGGAAATAAAAAGACGACATTAAAAAACTAAGGCACTCATAGTGTGAACTCCCATGTTTGGTAGTGGATTGGTAAATGTCATTTTCTAACCCTTTGACAATAAACCAATGAAATCCATGACACGTTACTTCTCTAACCCTCAAACAGTACCATGGTGAAACTTTGAAAAGCTTTTTGTAAATCTCTATAGTATGAAAACAATCACGAGGACAAATCGGTAGCACAAACATCACTGACGAAGACAAAACTAAAATTTTACAGTATGATATACAAGACAACACGAAAAACTAAAGTGCTGACAGTGTGAACTCCCACAAAAACCGAGAGTGACATCAGGTGCTCCGGATGGGTAAGCATATCCTGCTCCGCTAGCGGCACCCGTCACACTATCGGTGAGTCAATCAAGGGTTGAGTCAAAACCGGTTATATCAAATCCGTGAAGACATAAACTCTAGCTGAAAATGTCCGTTTTCATTTGGGACACAGACACATCAATCTGTCAATGATATCATAGAAACGGCCATAAAATTTCTGAAGGGATGAAAGCAACAAATCCCTGACTAAGCAACTTTTGGGACAGTGCTTTTGCTCTATTAAAAAAATCGCTGTATAATCTACATGCGCGACAGTAATGGGGGAGCGGATGCATGGGGGGTTATTCCAGCCCATGGACTAACATACTGTTATTTGATAGATGGTTCAAGGGGTGCTCGCCGCTAAATTGCCGACTAGCTCAAAGAGCCTAGTCCGCGGGTAAAACACTGTTGACCTTACTATTAAGTATAAGCATAGTTCATTGTAGAAGGCCACATGGTGCCTTGAAGATGAAGAACAACAATAAAAGCGTTGCTCCATTGCTTGTTTTTGTCATCTTTTGAAGAGACTTTGTGTTATTTGCATTTACTCCACATCCTTTTATTTCATCTTGATGATAGGAAAAAGAAGGCGCATATTTTGTTAAACATAACACTGATTCACACCAATCCTATACAGAGGAAAAGATAGACGCAAATCTTGATTGATACTATATTTGTAGAATTTGGAGGACAAGTTTTCTGGCAGACAAAAGGGATACATATGGGACTAATTGTGCGTCACTTTTAGCAGATTTGTTTCTCTAATCGTATGAAGCCAAGTTTATACAAAAAGACAATAAGATAGCAAAGTACTTTTATTTCAGCATCCGTTATACAGATGATGTCCTTCATTAAACAATATTCCATTTAATGATGACCTTCATCTTACATATCTAAATGAACACGTAATTAAAAGGGCCGCTTCTACACCGTCATAATTAACATACCTGGATCTTTACCTCTACATTGATTCAACTCTGGACGTCTGAAAACAACATTTTGCGACAAGCGTGATGATTTCGACTTTCAAATAGTAAACTTTCCGTTCTGAACAGTAAAAGCCCATAATCTCCGGCATATGGCGTCTAATTTTACATCTCATTCGTTATTGCCGTGCCTGTAGTTTGTACAGCGATTTTGTCAACAGAGTCAAATAACTGTCTCAAAAACTTACTCATCAAGGGTATGTTCAGTCACTGTTGTAATTGCCACAATTATTTGACAAACCGTTACAATGTTTCTATTTCACAGATGAGAATAGATATCTTTGGGTATATCCACAGTTTAATACCGAAGTGACAAATGCTGACTGTAACTGACAGTGTGACGAATGCGGAGAAAATCATGCGTTCCCTTTCGAATAATACCTAACATTTTGTAGGGGCACACACTGATAGTGCTTTTGTTTTGGGTCGTTCTTGTTCATCATTATTTTTTTGGTCCTAATCCGTATTGAATAGGACTTCCCATGATTTTGGATTTTTTAATTTGGAATTCTCTCTTTCACCATTTTTGCGTCGTAATTTGTTTGCCAGCTGAGAAGTAAGTGAGAACCCAACAATCAATCCAAAAGCAATAATAAAAATATAAATTAGAATTTATATTAAAAAAAAATACCAATTCATTTGATTAGGCACCCGAAATTTCTTTCCAGTCGATGGGTAACATGGTCTCATCATTTTTAAAATAAAATTTACATCCACGCATAATAGTCAAAGATGAATAAGCGTACACCATATAATCTCTACTCATGGATCCGTTAAAGAATCTTAAGTATATATCTACCTTTACCAAGATTTATACTAATTTTGTGAACCTTCAATGTCAATTGATCTTTGTTGCTTCTACTTATATGATAATATTATTGTATTTTTTTATTTGATAACTTTTTCACTCACTTTGAACAAATTTTACCATTTTTTTTTTATTTCACTTATACAAGGCCTTACAATAGATGGTTATGATCCAGTTGACCAGGAGTGGTAAAAATATTTTTGTAGCATTATGAATAATACAAATATTCAATAAGTAAACGTTAAATACACTGAAAATCGTATTTTCTACGTGTTACTGATAATTGCTAACATTTTTCCATTTATAAACGCGGAAAACAATGTGTATATCAATTGTTGCTTCGATTGATTCACGACATATGAAAATTGCTGACACTGCAATATCAAATAGCTTTATGTGTAAATTGAGATTTTGACACATTTTAAATTTTTAAGTTACATTAGTGGGTAGTTAAATTAATTTACGAAAATAAGAGATACACTTGAACTGTAATATCATTTGAACTTGACAGGATCCTCGAGTATTTCTTCCTGTGTTACGGCATCAGATAGTTGCACATTAGTATGATATTCAACAAATAAATATTAGAGCACTTTACTTTCTCAACATCAACAGATGACAGACCGATAATCTACCCAAATCAAGCTTTGAAAGAGATCATACTTTTACATTATATTATTATTTGTATGGTGAATAAAAGGATATGGAGCAAATGCACATGAGACAAAGTCTCTACAAATACATGGTAAAAAACAAGCAAAGGAACAACGCTTTTATTGTTGTTCTTCATCTTGAAGTCACCATGAGGCCTTCAACAATGAGCTTTGCTCATACCTCATAGTAAGTTCAAGACGGCCCCTAGCACCAATATAAACTATATAAACTACTATGACGGATTTATCGAAGCACTCACTGAGTTCATTAAGATATATGCAGCTTGTTTGACTGACGTGGATGCTTAACATATTATATTATACTTCGCCTTTAAAGTATAATATTATGAAGTCACAAAAATTTCACTACTTTGTAATGAGCCAGTGCAGATTTTTGTGCTGGTGTTTTGACTTTAATCAAGAAAGCTTAAGGTGTACTGACTTTTCAACTTTATTTGTTGCATTTTTAATGAATTATCACAGAACAGGAGTGAAATACTAAAAGGAAAAAAAAAAGAACTCCGCGTATACTATTTTAATGGATTACGGTCTGTGATTGAAATTTTAATGTGTCTTTTTTTTTACTTGGATTTTTGATACAAGGTTCAATTTTGCTGTATCAATTTCCATCTTCCTCATTGGTAGTTAAAATAAATATATACATGTAGTAGAGTTATGTGATCTCATCTAAAATGAAAGGATATGGAGTGAATGTACATGTGACAAAAACGCACACGATACATAGAAAACTATAGTTAATCAAGAACAGTGCTTTTATTCCTGTCTACATCTTGATGTCGCCTGAAGGTCTTCAACTAGAGGTGAATAATATTCAGCCCCTCAAGCGAGATCAAGAAGGTCCCTAGCGTGCACTTAAGCGGTATTCTTGACAAAAAGTATATCAAGGTCACTCCCTTGCTCCCTAACCCCCCAAGGAGTGCCAACTTTGGCGATGCTCAGGGTTATCCAGCTGAAAGCACCAGGGATACATGAAGAGAATAAAAATATTGAGCAACATCGATCGCAGCTAAAATATGTCATTGAAGCAAGTTGATTTTCAGGTTCGCAATCAACCAAGATGGCTTTGAGTTTAACACCGAACCATCCTGTGGAAAAACACATTTAGAAATCTTCTCGTCTTAAACTACTGAGACAACAGGAAACAAACTTGGGAATTATAGTTCTTAGGTAATCTCAACAAGAAAGGTTGTTTTTCGGGTTTACACCTATACCAAATAGCAGCCAACAGGAAACATGGTTTAAACATTGGACAATACGCGAAAATACATTTAGAGATCTTCTCTTCTGAAACTACTGAACCAATTGGAACCTTACTTAACCACCATATTCCTGAGATGGTCCGCTCCAAAAACTGGCTTTTCATTCTCGTACCTCATCCAATACAGCCGTCGTCAGGAACACCATTTTAATATTAAACCTTCTGGTAAAACACAAATACAGATATTCTGCTCTTAAACGACAGAGGTTGAACAAATCTTGGCTAGATAAGTCCTTGTGTGCTCCCCGACAAAAATGGTATTCCAGTTTTGAACCTTTTCAGATATGGCCACCAATGGGAAACATAGTTTAAACATTTGATCATTGAATATGAATAATAAGAATTTTCCACACAAAAAAATGGAGACTGTTGGAACCAAATTTGCTTATCTTCTATAAAAAGCAGTGTTTTTTTTCTGGTTCCCATCTTCCCATCTTATTTAAATTAGCCTCCAGCAAGAACATTGTTTAATATGGAACCTGTTGGAGATGTTTCAAAATCTTCTTCTCTTAAACCACTGAGCCAATCAGAATCTAACTTGGGCACAACAGTCAAAAGGAGGTTATGCATTACAAAAAGAAATTGCCTTCAGCAGGTAAAATAATTTAACATTGTACCAATTGAAACACTTTTAATGTTCCTCTAAAACTACTGGCAAATTGAAACCATAATTTAACTTTAGAACCTTTAACTTAGACTTCAAAACCCCGGTGAGCGATACAGGCTATTGAGGGCCTCTTGTTAGATTTTATCATTATTTCATTACAGATAATAAAGCGGAATTTGTTATTTTAAATGCAGTATTTAAAGTTCTCAATGAAAAAAAGGAATCAATTATATCACATCAATGCACTGCCAAATCTATAACAGAGCTGAAGATTTGGCTGCCAAAAAGATTTTAAGGCAATCAGGGTCTAATAACATTATTTTACCTAGATATGTTATACTTATGTATCATTATTGTTTTGGTATTATTTCAACAGTAAAAGCTAAAACGTCTAATTTGTCTAAGCCATACAGCATGATAATTTAAATTTTCATGTAGCCAAATTTGCAGTCACTTTTATGAGTTACATGAGTACGATAGAAACTCGGGACAGCCGGACTTGGTACCGGCACTAGCAAAAGCCAGCGGTAGAGTTAAATCGGTTTATGGGTATCCAAACTTCCCCTTTATCTGCCCCGTTTCCCTTTAGTATAAACACATGCGAATAAAGTCCAATATAGGTAGACTACTAACTCCATAACCACAATCTTGAAAGGAGAGAAAAAAGAACAATACATAATTTAGAAAGATGGATCAAGGAGTGCTCGCCGCTAAACTGCCGGCAAGATCAAGGAACCTAGTCTGCTGACAGAACACTGTCGCACTACGGAAGAAAAATCAAATTCAAAACTTCGTTACATGGAATAACATATAGACTGTAATTACAATTAAATACTTGTATCATTATTAATGAAATGTGTCAATATAAAGCATGCAAGTAATCACAAAGTCATAATGTCTTATATGTTATCCCCATGAGATTATCGCTCTTAAAATAATATCTATAATAGAATCTTTAACTCCAGTAACCACCTTTAGTATATGTATACAATGTGCACTGCATATATGGGCAAGTCTATTCATTATTTATTACATGTATATGACAGCTTAAATATTCCCCGTTTTCGTTCTTTTTTTCTATTATGTACATAAATTAGTCTGTAACGTGAGAGGAGTGTTTGCTTACAATCTGATAATAGCTGAAAAACGATCTAAGATAAAATTCAGACCAAACAAGTCATAATATGCTGAATAATTAATTTGTAAAACATTGTAAACAGTACTCATATTTCTGGAGGATGTTTCTCCGTATTTTTATCTTATGCTCCAGAAATTAAACATTTATAGCAGAAATGTGATAATCCATGTAAAAAAATTAATATATGAAAAACAGTGGATAATAAGCATTAGTATCTGCTGGTTTCAAGTTTAATATGCAATTAATCTAAAATAACAAACAGATATACTTTGCGTCATCAGTTTAGGAAAACATGTATTTTGATTACATAGCGCGCCAACAGGGTAGGATTGCCTCTTTCGCTTTGCATGTATTGTTAGACATGATGTGCCTGAAGAAAAACTTGCACCCTGTTACAAGTAAAATCCAATGTTTGAAGTGAAAGTGGTCAGTGCCAGATTCAAACAATTTTAATCAAGCCAGCCGCAAGTTTTAACTTTAAGATGGACAGCTTTCTTGTAAAATGTACAATAAGTAAAAAACGACTACCGTCGTTGTCAGTACATCTGCATATCATTGTATAAGACTTTGTTTAAACCGTTCCGTTATATATTAAGTTCTTTAATAGATATCAGAGTCTTGTGGAAAAAATTGTAGTTTCGATCCGAACTCTGATTCAAAATTTTGTTTACTTAGTTTTTGGATGATCATTTCTTTTAACTGTCCACGACCGTTCAATAACAATTGTTGTTGAGTTGCTACCGGACACTTCCACAATGGAAGGGTCGTTTGGCATGCAATAAAACCGGTTTAACCCACCATTACTTTTTAAAATGCATGTACCAAGTCAAATCTTGAGATGATATCAAAATTACACAAAAGGAGTAATTATGTGAAAATTTAATCAAATTGCATTTTTTTCGGCTGCACATTTTATTTTTCTAACTAAGAATCCAAACATTAACACTAAAATTTGGTCTCGCTCATCCCAAAGTAGTTAAATAATTGTGATATCAGACCGGTCTGCCGGTCCATATACTGTTTTATCATCGGTCCCTATTTTTGCCGCAAAACCCGTATCCGATATATCGGAACTTGACCTGGATATATCAAGCATACTCCCAAAGTTTCAAAGGCAAACACTTTTTTCAAGATTTCACACGAAATCAAACAGATAAACATCTTTAACATTTGTTCGTTCCGATTCGATATTCAAAACAGACTCATACTGGCAAAAAGAGATAAAGTAGAGGTAAGAAACTAAAACTTAGTTATCAAATAGTTCATGGTGACGAAGGACATATCGCAGTTTATGGACCGAGTGCTCACCACAAAAATAGTATATGGACCGAAGCAAAGGTGAGGTCAGTACAGTATTTTTGGGGTGACCACATGGTCCACAAAATGCCATTTGACCTGAATTTACATGAACTTTTTGATATAGTATATTTTAATTCCAGAAATGTATACAAGTTTCATTCTTTTTTCCTTCTATTATTTCACTAAAAAAATTTCAATATTAAATTTTTTTCTTAAAATTGATTAAATAAATTACTTGTGTTAATTCGTTCAAAATGCAACAAAAATGTTTAAAATTTTTGTTAGTTGAGATTAAACACATTAATACTGTTGTCTGAAATAGCTCAAAACAAAGTAGAAAAAAATAAATGTGAAGTCACAATATATTATATGGACTGGGCTGTCGGTCTATATACTGTTATGGGGACAGGCAAAGTTAACAAAGCCAAATTGAACAAAAGTAATGGTAAAGTATTATATTCGCTGATATATTCTACAGAGCTTCCATGATTTTAAATTGTGGAGTCAAACGATACAATATCGTAACAACCAAAGAATGCTGCAACATTCAAAATCGAAATTTTTTCGAGTAATTCGGTCAAAATATTCATCCGGTTGCAAAACCTTATCTGATAAAATGATTAAAAACTACATAACAAGGTTGTATGAGGCTGAAAAGTGGAAAATGACCTGTATATCAGACTTCCCGCACAACTTTGGGAGAATGTGTAACCTAAGTTGCGTAATTACTAATCTATAATACAAAAAAGGCCTAACTAATTTAATTCTGTGTTTGGCGTCAACTTTATTTTTGAAATAGAGGATGGTAAGAGGCAAATAAAAAAAAAACAAAAACAAACAAACAACAAACAAACAAACAAAACAAGAAAATAATTTTTGTAAATATCCTATTCTGATTTCCATTTGTCACCTTAAACTACAATTATAATTGCAAAATACGAAAAAACGAAAAAAAAACCCTTGTTTGTTTTCTTTAAAAATCCCACATTTTCAATGCACGCGCTGACGCCAAGAAAAGAAATAATTTGTCTTGGCCTGAAGGATGATAAACAGGTTATCGAACTTTTGACAGATGATACATTGTAAAATATCCCGCTCGCCATGGTATGAAACTCAGGGTTATATATATTCTTGCTCAAAGGATAATATTTTACGAAACATAGATGTCAGAAGCCCGATAACATATACATATGGACCGGCAGTGTTAACAAAGCAAAAAAAAAAAACAACTATAAAGGTTCATTCAGATGCAACTTAGATGGAAACAGCATGGTAAAGACAAAAAAAAACTAAAGCATTAGCGGCTTGATGTCCCAACACACAAAGCCACACAAACGCACACACACTCTGGAGATGTCCCTAGTGCTCCTACTCCAAACAGCTGGAGTTTATTTTATTTCTAACTTTTGAGACACAGCAATTCCTATTTTTAGTGGTGTGAGATTTCCTTGTCCTGCACTAGTGTAAGACAAAAAAAATCTCGTGCAGTATTCTGGCAAATATTGTGTTTGCACATTTAGCGTCTGTAGTCTACATTTGCGCTCATAAGTGACCATAAGTGGATTTAATATACGTATTGTAAAATTGTTATATAATTTAATGTAAAATTTTCAATGAAAATACAGGAAAAGTCGTCTTTTGAAATATGGCGCGCTCGGGTATACATTCCTGATTTTATGACGTTACAAAAAGGGACATAACTCCCTGTGTAAACAGATGAAAAAGGGGCGATATTTTTGTGTGGATTTTAGTATATTTCAGGGTGAATACAGTGAGAAATAAAATCAAACACCAGTGGAAGTGCGAGACAAGAGAATCTCAGACACCCGTGGGTAAGATTTCAATCATCTCGGACTCGGCAAACTTCGTCCGAGACTTGAAATCTTACCCTTGGGTGTCTGAGATTCTCCTGTCTCGCACTTCCCCTTGTGTTAGATTCGTAATGTCTCTCCAAGTTTGTACATTTAAAATTATGAATGTAACTTCCTTTTTTGTTAATTAAAAATTTCAAAATATATTTCGAAATATTTTTTTTAATTTCAAATCTACAAAATATAACGCTGAAAAATAGTATATAACATGAAGCATAAATTCTCCAAAAATAGTATGCTGAATAACTTTTGCGTAATTTAAATACATGTACATGTTTACGATAACAATGTCTGCAGTTCTCGTATTTCTTTGGTTCAATTAGTATATTTATATATATATATAATGTCTCTCGTCTGAAATAATTTATTAATAAAATCAATGACTAAATGGAAGAATATACAATGATACATGTTTTAAACGTTACTGAGGTATTTGTATTATTCATAGTGCTATGGAAAAATTATATATATATATTTTCCTCCTTTTCGGCCACTTTGGAGATAAGTAGCAAATAGATAAATTTGATGAAATATTTTCTAGGAATCTGAGACAATTTTTATAATTCTTTAATAATAAGATTCGAAATATGATTTGAAATGTCATTTTTTAAATGACAGCAAAGCATTTATGAAAGAAAAACATCTTCAAGAATTAAAAAAAAAAAAATCGACCCCAAGAAAATCATAATCCAGCAAAAGATTTCAGTCAAACAAAAAATTGGGGGTAATAACAAAATTACCGAACGTAACGGTGATGGACCGAAATCTTAGTCAACAAAAATTATAGTCGACAGAAAAATGTCCAACATAAGATGACAATACAAACGAAATGTATATTCAAACAAAAATTCTAATGCAACATTTATATAACGAAGGATTTGATTGCTCAAAATTGACCGTCAATTCAACCATTTACACACCTGGGACAAAGTAGGTTCCCTGTTTAGTCTGGTTCCTGATATTGTTACAAATTCACGATCGAGTTAAAAATAGAACTAACTTGAAATTGATTTGTTGCATTAGAATCGTAATAACAGTACATTATTTGAAAACCCGAGGGTGTCAATCTTGATTTTACGGTCAAAACATTCGTTTATAGGCTATGCTTCGCGTTGCCTGTCAACTGCAAATCTACGATTGACGACTTCGGGTATTCAAATAATGTACTGTTATAGCTTAAACGGTGGCCAAATAGATAATTTAATAGAAGATAATAGTCCGGCAGAAAAGACAGCCCAACATAAAATCATACTCAAATAGCAAATGCTAGCCCAAAAGAACATGATAGTCCAACAGTGAATGATAGAAGATAAGCCACCAGAAAATGATATTCCAACAGTATATAATAGCCTGAAACAAAATGATAGTCAAATAAAAGATTATATTCCTGCTATAGATCTATTCATGAAAATTTCATGCGCTTATTCAACGGCGAATACTTACTCTTCAATTGTGGTACACTAAACGGGGTAGACTGGGGATCGATCTCAAAATCATTAGACCCGAAGAAATACATCGGCAAATGAATACCGAAGCAAAAATGATGAAAGAAGGAATTCCAAAATCAAAAAAAAAATATGGCAAATCACATCCAATAAGTATTGAGTCAGCATGACAAACAAAAAATTAGTTTTGTGGATATGACATGAATTAGTGACATGTAGTGCATTTTTTGAGTATACATTTCCCCCTCTCCTTATTTATGAATTATAAGAAATGATCAGCTGGAAAAAAATTTTCAATAACATGATGGATTGCTTTTTAAAAAATTGTGTACTGTTGACTTGACAAATAATTATAACTGGTGATATATGATAATTGTACATTTTCTGTAACAAGTGAAAGATAGTCGAACATTTTTTATTGAAACAGCAAAATGAAGATAAATTGTATCAATTTATGTTATATGCCTCTTGCAGCTTTGACGATACAGTATTATTTAGCGATTGGATTGTTGTTTAACACAAACATGTACATGTACAGGGCAATGTAGCATGTCAATATCCATTGCGTATACCAGGATGTTATTGAATGTAATCATTTGTTTTTGGCGTCACAATATAAATTCTAAGCAAAAATAGAATATTAGTCTATTAATTCTACTTTTTCCTGCTAGGGGCAAGTTCCTGCGAGTCCCCCATCTAAATTTTTAAAAAATTATGTTGACCAGAAGGCGTGGTATGAGCCAGGCCTATAGGTACTTCATATACACGCTTCTTTAGTGAAACGAAAACAGAGAAAGTGTCTTTTGCATTAGAAGGACCGTGAACTATAAAATTCAGACCTTTTTTTTTCTTTTTCAAAATTATCTAACTAACTCTTTGTCAAATAAAAAAAGATAGTAAATAATTTCTAGAGAAGATTACATGTAAAAGTTTTATTATTGAATGTTTAAAGAAAATGGGAAATGTAAAACAGGAAGGATATTTCGTTCGTATTTATTTTTTGTGGCGTCTTCTCCAAGAAAATCATCCTTTAAAACCCATTTCAGACCACCATTCCTCAAAACATTTGGGCCGGGGTTCCACTTATAATATAAGTATACATATTGCTGACATCAAAGATTCCAAGTCCCCCTTGCAAAAAAATTTGGGCAGGGGTTCCCCTTATTATTTATCTAGTAATTATCATTGAAAAAAAATCTAGCAGAATACTTTTTTCTAAAATTTCAGTTTCCTGGTTTGGTTTCAATGGTAAACTAAAGCTCAACTATCCATTACAACTCATTTCAGACCACCATTTAAAAAAAAATGGCAGGGATTCCCATTATTATTAAAGAAATACATATTGTTGAAATCAAAATATGAAAAAGAAAAAGGAAATGGGGTAAATGTCAATGAGACAACATCCCACCTCCAGGTTAAAACAGCCCAAAACAAAGAATCTATGTGTCACCATACGGTCTTCAACACAGTCAGGAACCTCACACCATATAACAAATGCTAAATGGCCACAAAAAGGGTAAATAAAATGAAAAGTCAATGGAAACAAACCACATTCAATAATGAAAATATCAAGCAACTAAAATTTTATGAGAAGACAAGGACAAGCCAATGACCAAGATATTCCTGACTTTGGACAGGTGCAAAAATTGCGGCGGGGTTAAACGCGTTTTGAAAAGATTACAGCCATCACTGAATGGTATATATTGTAACATTTCAGGAAATTTACCAAAATTAGAATTTTTAATTCTAATTTGTTTTTAACTCTATCATTCTGTGAAGCTTTGACAACTTTGCAAAAGATGACTACTTTCCTTGATTTTATTATCTCCTTTTTAGCTCTTCTGACTCAAATGGTCAGTTTGAGCTATTGCAATCACTTGGCGTCCGTCGTCCATCCGTCGTCTTTTAAAGTTTCACATTTTCATCTTCTCCTCGGAAACCACTGAAGCAAATTCAACCAAACTTTACAGGAATGATGTTCTTAAGGTTATTAACAAGGAATGCTCAATTCGTCCAATCGCATAAAAAACATGGCCGCCAGCACGGAACATAGTTTAACATTGGACCCTATGGGGAAAATCCTATTTTCATCTTTTCCTTTGAAACCACTTAAGCAAATTCAACCAAACTTTACAGGAATGATGTACGGAAGGTACTTCACAAAAATTGCTCATTTCATTTAGATCCAACAAAAAACATTGCCTCCATTGCAGAACTTAGGTTTAACATTGGAGCCAATTTAATGACAAAATGAGGTAGCTTTGACCAGAAAAAGAAGTTTCAGTTCAATACATGAACTCTGAATAAAGATCATTGTTGTTATTTTCGATGCAATCGTAAAACACCAATGAACATTCCTATGTGTGTTTTAGGTGACAGTTGTAGACATAGCTGGTTATGTTTCAATTTAGGGGAGATTATCCAATTTTACTTCAATTTTACAGATGGATTTCCCATATTGTGACGAAATGTCAAAATAAAACAATTTCTTATCTGAATTTAGCCATTAAATTAGGATTCTTTCAATGTTAAGACCCTTTTTATGACGGGCATGAATTTGAAAACTTTCGAGTAACATTTTTGGTAACCTTTAAAATTTTGAAATCTGAGTTTTTATTGTCATTTCAGAACAACAACCCAATACATGTCTGTTTTCAAACATAAAATGTTTTATTGGATTCAGATACTACCAAATTATCCAAACAATGATTTTCGGTGTACCAAGTTTCTTCTTTTGACCATTTGTTCGGTTTGAATTCGGTAAAATTTGGTTAAAGATTAGAAAAATCATTTTCCATTATTGCGAAGCATAACTATTCCGATCTGTAAGATTTGTTTAAAAATTGTCAATTTAGGTGGTTGTGAACATTTTTAGGGAACCTGGAAATTTCTGATATGATGTTTCAGAATTTAGGGACAAAACAGTCGATCTTACTTTAATTAAATTTGGCCACGTTCCAAATCCTTTCAAGCAATCAATTAAAGCCTAAAACTAATAATTATGGAATGTTGTACCACATTTACCTCATATTCATGAACTGGTAGCAAATTTGAACTCACAATGTTCCCAATTGCAGTTTATTGTTAAAACTGGAATTCTCATCATAAAGGGATCGTTTTATCTTTGTTTGTGAAAATCGGAATTTCGGTTATCTATTCAGAACCTTGAAAGTACCATTACATGCTTTATGTTCAGGCTTATCATCATGCAAAAGTTTATACCTATAGCTTTCAACATGTTTGTTTGGTGAAACTTTAAAAGAAAGTGATGCTTAACTTTTGGCGGACTCAACGATAATAATACACGCATTGACAAACACAGTTGTGTTTCGGTTAAAAATCACATTTTACTTTATATTGTTGAATATTCGGGTAGTTAATGATCAGAAGGGAAAATGGGATACTGATTTTGTGAAATCAACTCCTCCTACAGTTTTCAACCTACATTTTTGAAACTTCACAAAATGTTTCTATATATATTGTAGATGTGCACTTTCCTTTTTGGGATTATTTTGAAAATTTTTTCCTGTTTTTACGGACTTTGGAACTTACATGTAGTCATTTTTTATCGACATTTTCAACAAAGGGCACCTATTTTGTGAAATCAACTCCTCCTACAGTTTTCAACCTACAATTTTGAAACTTCACAAAATGTTTCTATATATATTGTAGATATGCACCTCCGTTTTTGGAGTTATTTTGAAAATTTTTTCCTGTTTTTACGGACGTTGGAACTTAGTCATTTTTTATCGACATTTTCAACAAAGGGTACCTATTTTGTGAAGTCAACTCCTCCTACAGTTTTCAACTTACAATTTTGAAACTTCACAAAATGTTTCTATATATATTGTAAATGCGCACCTTCCTTTTTGGAATTATTTTGAAAATTTTTCACTGTTTTTAGGGACTTTGGAACTTAGTAATTTTTTATCGACACTTTCAAGAAAGGGTACCTATTTTGTGAAATCAACTCCTCCTACAGTTTTCAGCCTACATTTTTGAAACTTCACAAAGTGTTTCTATATATATTGTAGATGTGCACCTCCCTTTTTGGAATCATTTTGAAAATCTTTTTCTGTTTTTACAGACTTTGGAACTTAGTCATTTTTTATCGACACTTTCAATAAAGGGTATCTATTTTGTGAAATCAACTCCTCCTACAGTTTTCCACCTATATTTTTTGAAACCTAATAAAATGTGTCTATATATACCGGTATATTGTAGATGTGCACCTCCCATTTTGCAATTATTTTGAATTTTTTTCCCTGTTTTTCACAGACCCATTAGGGAACCTAAAAAATAACACTTTATAGCTAGAAGCACCAAAACGCAACCCGGCCATTTGATTCTTTGACCCATTTTTGAATAATTTGTGTAATATACTGACGTTTGGTTTTATGCATTTTAAACATTTTTTGACAGTATGGATTTCCTTTGTTTGGGTTCTAGTGCTGCTGATGAGGAATTAATTTCCGAAATGGCCATACAGCTCATTTAAATTATTTCAGTTGGAGTTAACATATGTGTTATGGTCTCATGTTCATTTACTCCATATCCTTTCGTAAAATATTTAACCAATTTCCTTTCTTTTTCATGTGTTCTCGACTCGTAATCCCAACATAAAACCTGAAATATACATCTAACTGACAAAACAAGTATGTCACTTTTTCGAGATACACACACTTAAGGGAAAATCGCTGTAAATTTATTTTTGTCCTCTTCGTATTTTTTGTATTATGTTTTTGTTATTTTTTGTCTCTGTGTTTTTACTTGAATGATGCTATGCTATCAGTAAAAAAGAAGTAAGTGAGAACCGAACCGTCAATCTTAAAGCGAACAATCCAAGGACAATGGCAACACCAGAAACAAAAAAGGGCAGAAAAAAAAACAAAGACACAACATGGGTACAGCACAAAAAAGAAAAATGAAGACACTCACACACAAAGATGAACAACACGGACCAAATATAAAACCATGGGTGAAAAACTTGTTTTACCTCTCTTTAAGGTGTCCGCAGGGTATTATTTTTCAATAATAGAATTTGTGAAAATTTTCTTTGTAGAAACATATTTGTATTATTGTTAAAATTTGGGGATAACCGTGCTTTTAAGCGCAAAAACTGAAATTGCAAATTTAAGGATTTTACAATGAGATGATTGGAAAAAATGATTATGAGAGAACAGTTTTGAAAATCTATTATAAATTTTGTTCATACTTTGCATGTGTTTTGAAATCATTATTGAGTTTCATATCAAAAATAAAAATTAGGGGTTACCGTTGAAATAAGAAAGATAAATTGAGAAATGGTAGTTTCTCTAGTGATATTTATATGAAATCCTTTCTGTAAATTCAGCAACAGATTTAAAAAGCACATGTGTTTTAGACAACCATTTTGTAACGAAAAAGTTATAAAATTGATAAGGAATCAAGATTTTAAATATCCTGGAACTTTCTTTACATTTTAAATAACATTTTTTTTTCAATATCGTGATGAATGAAACCTTAATGAACAAGTATTAGACAAAATAACAAAATACCGAGGTTACTGTAAAAACGAACGGCAGTAGAATACCGAAGGAACAAAGCACAAGATTACATAAATCAAAGTCCAGAGACAAGGAAAAATCAAGAACACTAGAAGACGGAAGACTAAAGACACTACATGCCCGCAAAACACACAACCACTACATATATAACACAAAACACAAAACACTAACAGTGTGCTCTGGAAGGGTAAGCATGTCCTGCTCTGTATACAGTATCCGTCACACTGTCAGTGGGTCAATCCAGGGGAAAGTCAAAACCGGTAATGTCAAATGTAAATGTAGGTTCTTCAAAGGGCGGAATAATACGACTGAGACACCTTAAATATTTTTTTATATATTTTTCAGTTTACAAGGTCAAACAACACTTTCAGATACCCATAATAGATTTATAATTGATATCATGACTCCTTGGAACACGTGTACAGCATAACAAAATTAACTGGTTTTCATGCAACTTGGGTATTTTTTGTATCATGGTTATTTTCAAAGTGACATAAAATAAACAAAACAATATTTTTGTAGCATTGTGAATAAAACAAATACTGATAAATAAACGTTAACTTAAAATTGTACTGTCTTTATAAGTGTTACTATTTATTGCTGAAATTGTTATTTGTTCCTCATTCTGTCATTATATTGATTTTATCATGAAATATTTAGATCTAGCTGTATAGACATGAGAAAAAATGCAAATAAAAAATTGAACTTCGATTATGAGAATAGCTGAAATTGCAATATCATATAGCCGTATAAATGACGGATTAGCTATTCAGCATATTGTTTTCGGATATATTTATCCGAGTTTTATATGTAATGTTACAGTGTAGTAAATTCATTATTTTAAAATGTTTTTTTTCTATTAATATTTTAACATTTTCAGTTAAAAAAATTGGAAATTGCATTGGAATTCTATATTTGCAAGATTTTAAATTAATGACAAGATGCTGCTGCACTGAAAATCCGTGTCGTGACAAGCTAATTTTCAATTAATTTGTTTTTTAATATCTTTCAAACCCACGAAATAAAAAGCGTTAAATTATGCAGAACGTTTTTGACATTGGGTTGTGCAACAGTTGGTTCTCTTTTTAAAACAAATCAATTGAGCCCATGCTATAAGGCACGGACCATATGATTTTCAGGGAGGGTGGGGGGTGCTGGTATTTTTTAGAAAAAAATTTCTGGTCCCGATTTTTGCCCCAAAACATTTTCTTACCAGCACTTGGTTTGTAAAAAAATAATCTGGCTCTGACTTTGTCCATTAGAACAAAAAGCCTGGCTCAACAAAATTTCCTAGCATAGTATGTAGGGGAAAAATAATCTGGCCGGATACGATGAAAATCCGGAGATGAAGTTTTTCGCCCGATGATCGAGTTCGCCATTAACTGATGGATGAATTCAATTGTTAGATGTCAATAAATTGGACACTCCATCAGGTTAACAATTTGCCATCTTCAAGACTGGAAAACGATGTCTCATTTCAATGCAAAATCAACGTGGGCAATGATTTAGCGCGGTCAGACCGTCGATCTTGATTTTTGCCCTTCCAATTCATTGTTATGTGGAAAGAAGAACAAAATTAAAACAATTGATTAATTCAAAGTAAACATACTCATCAAATGATAAATGACATGGCAGCAGGTCCCATGAGACGTCATAACGTCAAAACACGCAACACGCGTTTTACAGTTGAAATCGAAAAAACAGGCATAAGAATTATGGTCGACATAGAAACAGAGGTTTGAAGTCAGCCGGTAAAAATGTGATGGTTTAGTAAAAAAAAATTGTGGACATATTCACTATTTACCTTTGTAAACAGCAATTCCTAATAATGACCTTGACCGTGACCGGAAATGTTTGAGAAGATGTAAGAGACATTTTGGGGCATAATGTTAATTTCACGTATAAAAAATACATTTTTGTCTACGAGTTATAGATTTCTGCTAGAAAGTAAAATATTATTTTTGATAAAATCTGTGTATCATGTCTTTTGTTGAGTAGTATATAATTTCACTACTCCTGATATAAATATTTGATATATATAAAACGTAGGAGAAATTTGCGTCAGTCAGCATATTATATGTCAGTTCCTTCGTTACATTAATTATTTAGAATTAGGGAAAAAATGAACATTTGATATTTTGTTAAGGTTCAATTCTCACTAAACTCTTAATTAACACTAGAAAAAAAACTACGGTAATGGGAAGTTTACCTATCAGACTTTAATATGAGAAAACAATGAAGATTTTAGTAATTATAATAACAATTATTATGCTTTTAGTTTATACTCCAAAGTTTTTAGGTTGCATTGATGACGAGCTGAATTAACATGTATATATCCGAAAAAAATATGCTGAATAGCTAATCCGTCATTTATACGGCTATATGATATTGCAATTTCAGCTATTCTCATAATCGAAGTTCAAATTTTTTTGCATTTTTCCCCATGTCTATAGAGCATCACATTCTAATTATTTCATTATAAATAAATATAATGAATGAGAGGGGAAAATAACAATTTCAGCAATAAATATTAATACGTATATAGACAGTATAATTTTAAGTTAACGTTTATTTATCAGTATTTGTTTTATTCACAATGCTACAAAATATTGTTTTGTTTATTTTATGTCACTTTGAAAATAACCATGATACAAAAAATACCCAAGTTGCATGAAAACCAGTTAATTTTGTTATGCTGTACACGTGTTCCAAGGAGTCATGATATCAATTATAAATCTATTATGGGTATCTGAAAGTGTTTTTGACCTTGTAAAACTGATTTTATATATATATATATAAAAATATTTAAGGTGTCTCAGTGGTATTATTCCGCCATTTGCAGAACCTACATTTACAGTAACCTCGGTATTTTGTTATTTTGTCTAATACTTGTTCATTAAGGTTTCATTCATTTCGATATTGAAAAAATATTGTTATATAAAATGTAAAGAAAGTTCCATGATATTTAAAATATTGATTCCTTATCAATTTTATAATATTTTCATGATAAAATAGTTGTCTAAAACACATGTGCTTTAAATCTGTTGCTGAATTTACAAAACACAAAAATTATGCAAGGGGGATAATTTGGTAAAAGAATTTCATATAAATATCACTAGAGAAATGAACATTTCTCAATTTATCTTTCTTATCTCAACGGTAAAACCTAATTTTATTTATGATATGAAACTTTTAGCGACGAGCACCCCTTGACCCATCTTTGAAAATTATGTATTGTCTTTTTTCTCTCCTTTCAAGATTGCGGTCATGGAGTTAGTAGTCTACCTGTATTGGGTTTCATTCGTATGTTTTTATACTATAGGGAAACGAGACATATAAAGGAGAGGTTTGGGTACCCATAAACCGGTTTAATCCTACCGCTGGCTTTTACTAGTGCCGGTACCGAGTCCGGCTGTCCCGAGTTCCTATTGTTGTCTACGTTTGTCTTTTGTCTTATACGTGTTTTTCTTGGGTAGATCCCTTGTAAATTGTTGCATGTAATTATTATTTTCAGCCATTGTGGGTGTTTCCTGTTATCCATTTTTAACATTAATAATGATTTCAAAACACATGCAAAGTATGAACAAAATTTATAATAGACTTTTAAAACTGTCCTCTCATAAAATCATTTTTTCCAATCATCTCATTGTAAAATTCTTAAATTTTCAATTACAGTTTTTGCGCTTAAAAGCACGGTTACCCCCAATTTTATTATATATTTTTAACAATAATAAAATTATGTTTCTACAAAGAAAATTTTCACAAATTCTATTATTGAAAAATTATACCCTGCAGACACATTGAAGAGAGGTAAAACAAGTTTCTCTTTTACTGATAGCATAGCATCTTTCAAGTAAAAACACAGAGACAAAAAATAAGAAAAACATAATAAAAAAATACAAGGAGAACAAAGATAAATTTACAGCGATTTTCCCTTAGTTGTATGTATCACGGAAAAGTGACTTACTTGTTTTGTCAGTTAGATGTATATTTCAGGTTTTATGTTGGGATTACAAGTCGAGAACACATGAAAGAAAAGGAAGTTGGGTAAATGTCAATATGTTGGTTACTGCTATTTGTTTTGCTATTATTTTCGGATTTTAATTTCATTTTATATTGATGACAAAATATTACACAAATTATTCACAAATTCAAACATTGAGGTAAGACACAGAGAACAATGACGTTAGACACAGAAAACAATGACGAATGAAACAAGAAATCAAAATACGTCTACATGTTGTGAAAGTATGTTCTGCATTATGTGATAAGTGTCACCAAATAACTTGAAAACAACAACAAAAAAATGACAATCCACTAGAAATTATAATCTAACAGAAGATGATACGGGACAAAGAAAGAGGAGGTTTTAGTACCCCAAAACCGGTTTAAACCTGCCACTAGCTCTTGCTAATTTACAATTTACAGTTTTGATCATTAACTACCCGAATATTCAACAATAGAAAGTAAAATGTGACTTTAAACCGAAACGCAACTGTGTTTGTCAATGCATGTATTATTATCGTTGCTATAGTTGAGAAGTGTATAGTTGTAGGACGCACATTAGTTGAGATGTACATAAGCACTGGTTGAGATGCACATGGGCGCTAGTTGATAAGTGTATTCGTAAGCGTTTGCACCACATGAAATAAAGACGGTGGAATATCGAAGTAAAAATACATATTATTGTTATAAATCAATGTCCGGGGAATATTTATTAATAAAAATGGAAACGGAAAACACAGGAATATTTATCATTTTAACATTTACGCAATTATTTTATAGATAACTGTCGTAGTGGGAGTTTTGCTGGACATCAAAATTTCATTGTTTATCATACTGTTCTGGGACAGAAATCGGACATTTAACAATCCAAATCTTAGGCTGAGTATATAGTGCATGTATTGGAACTGTAGTGACTGGGCTGTTTAGCTGTTTAGCGGTTTCTGTTGGTATTGCAACAAGTCCACTAACAAGTGATACCTGTACTTAGAACATAGAGAAGCATTCTTCTTGTCCTCTCGATATTTTAACTACAATTTTTTTCTGTTTAGTTTTTTTCTTTTTTTTTTGGTTTCTGGTTTGTTATTATTGATTGATGTTTATTTACGTTTATGTTTTTTTTTTTTGCTGTTGAGCTTTTCCTTGATTTTCGGCTGAGCATATCACGTGCATTTGGTTCGCAATTGCGACACTTTGTTGTGATTATGTCGTCCCAGTTTAGATTAATGGTGTCGCCGAAGACGTTGTCGTGATGACAAATTGTTTTCGATTTCTTTGTTATGACTATGGTTCAAGGTAACTAATAATCTAAAATTGGATCCGTGGGGCACGAAACTAGTCCTATAAAAAGTAACTCAAGTTTGGGCATGTCCCAGAGATTTCCCATAGAATAAACAGAAATTCTGCTTTTTGTTTTAAAATATTGATATATTTCAGAACATAATATAAAACAAGAGGCTCTCAAGAGCCTGTATCGCTCACCTGGTCCTTGATCAACATAGACATTTTATGTTAAAGCCCATATACATGTATATAATAAAACTATAGTTCAAATATGCCCAATTAGTTTAAGGGGAAAAGATGTCTGTTAGTGTTCCCCATGGGTCCAGTGTTAAAATAAATATGTTCCCAGTTGGTAGCCATCTTGGATAAAGTGGGAACATGAGAAAAAAAAACTTTTTCTTTTCAGGGGTCCACATAAAAACTATTTTGACCAAGTTTGATTCCATTGGCTCAGTAGTTTCAGAGGAGAAGATCTCCGATAAGGTCCAATGTTGAAACTATCTTCCCTGCTGACGTCCATGTTGAATATAGCGCGGACCTGAAAACAGCTTTTTTGTAAGGGACCACCAAAGGACTATTGTGGCCAAGTTTGGTGCCAATTGGCTCAGTAGTTTCAGAGAAGGAGATCTTTGAATGCGTTTTCCCATAGGGTCCAATGTTAAAACTATGTTTCCCGTTGGCGGCCATCTTGAATATTGCGCGGACCTGAAAAACAGCTTTTTTGTAAGGGACCACCAAAGGATTATTATGGCCAAGTTTGGTGCCAAATAACTCAGTAGTTTTTTTAGAAGAAAATCTTTGAATGTGTTTTCCCATAGGGGTCCAATGTTAAAACTATGTTCCCCGCTGGCAGCCATCTTGGATATCGTGCAGACCTGAAAAACAACTTTTTTGTAAGGGACCACCAAAAGATTATTGTGGCTAAGTTTGGTGCCAATTGGCTTAATATTTTCAGAGGAAAAAATCTTTGAATGTGTTGTCCCATAGGGTCCAATGTTAAAACTATGTTTCCCACTGGCGGCCATCTTGAATATTGCGCGGACCTGAAAGACATCTTTTTTGAAAGGGACCTCCAAAGGACTATTGTGGCCAAGTTTGGTGCCAATTGGCTCAGTAGTTTCAGAGAAGAAGATCTTCGAATGTGTTTTCCCATAGGGTCCAATGTTAAAATTATGTTCATCACTGGCGGCCATCTTGAATATCGCGCAGACCTGAAAAACAGCTTTTTTGTAAGGGACCACCAAAGGACTATTGTGGCCAAGTTTGGTGCCAATTGGCTCAGTAGTTTCAGAGAAGAAGATCTTTGAACATGTTTTCCCATAGGGTCCAATGTTAAAACTATGTTTCCCGCTTGCGGCCATCTTGGATATCGGGCGGACCTGAAAAACAGCTTTTTCGTAAGGGACCATCCAAGGACTATTGTGGCCAAGTTTGGTTCCATTTGGCTCAGTAGTTTCAGAGGAGAAGATCTTTGAATAAAAAGTTTACGACGGACGACAGACGCAAAGTGATGGCAAAAGCTCACCCTGGCATTAGCCAGGTGAGCTAAAAAGATGCCAGTTAAAGTATTTTGTGGAGTATTGATACAATATAGTCATTGGAAATTACAGAAAATCCATGTCAAATTTGTTGATGCTCACAAGGAGCAACTTTCTGAAAAATCTAACCTGACATAGTACCCCGAAAATTGAACCAGTAATGTATGACAACACCCTCTACATGAAATCAGTTGTAATTAGTGGCAACGAAACATATGGAAATGGCAGTATGACGTCAAGTTTAGGGCATTTTGGTTGAAATTCTACATGAAAATAACTAGTTGCCCGGAACCTACATATTTGTTTCTTCCTTTCTTTCTTCTGCATATTTTGTCCGAATATTTCTCAAAGATGCATGGACATCATAAAGTTGGATCAGCACGAAGTGATGTGCATGCATCGACAAAATTTTCAAATAGCCGCCTATTCCAATTTCCAATTTCCCAGGAACTGTTTTGTAGAAATTGATCCTATTTTGTGAAAATGTTTAAAATGGCAATCATAATACGTAAAAAAAGTTTTAACTTATCTGATTTATGCGAAAATTAATTTGTAGGCATATTTTGACACTGCGTACAAGATTCAATAAAAAAAAATCAAAATGGCTGACATTTCAATGATGGCCGCCACATTACATCAAAATTTACAATTTGCCCGATTGAATAAAAAATTGATTTCTGGATAGATTTCGACACTGCTAACAAGATGGAATCATTGAATATGCTGACAGAGGCAACATCAGCTTTTTGCTATTTTTGTTTTTGTATTTCATACAGTGACCTTCTCTATTTGTTTTTCGAGCATGTAGTAAAGTTGAGTTACTGTGATTCTCGTTTATTTTTGGTGCATCGCATTGCATTTTCTTACGTTAATTTTATTTTATTTTCCATTTTATTAGCTCGTAGATCTTTTGTGGGATTTTATTGTGTTTATCAAAGGTCTGTAAATTGAACATTCTGAAGAGACATTAGTTGCCGAATTGCGCATATGCAGAAACTAAATTAACAGTTATTAGAAACGTATAGATAATGGATTACATGTTGTCGGTGATTTCGTTGATAAAGATGAAAAAGAAAACAGGCTTATTATATATTCGACATGGCATTTCAAATCTTACGAGCAATGTTTTCTCGGAAATCTTATTATGAAAATAATAAGGTGTTTGATTTTAATGCTGCTGATGAAAGCTAGGTTACTCCTTGAAACAGCATAACGAAATTTACCGTTTATTATACAACTTAGGTATTGATTGAATTTTGAAACCATTGGACGTGACCCCCAATGAATCAATAATTAGACATTTACAGCTAGATTCACGTCTTCCTTGTCGGGATTTGACTACCGATTTTGACATTTCCTGAATGGACTCACCAACAGTGTGACGGATGCTATTAACAGAGCATGCTTACCCTTCCGGAGCACCTGATGTCACTCTCAGTTTCACTGGAGTTCACACTGTGAGTACCTTTGTTTTCAATGTTATGATTTCTATTTATGTGCTTTGTATCTGTCTACATAATTGTTTTCTGTGTCTAACGTCATTGTTTTCTCTGTTCTAGTTTTGGGAATGTCTTTCGACTTTGATTTTTGTAAATTCCACTCTTTTGTTCCTACTGTGTTCTACTGCCGTTGTTTCATCAAACCTTAAACAATCAACATAAACTGGCTTATTTGTTTCAAACAAAATAATATGTAATCTGATAACTTGAGGAACGAGTAATAAAATACCGAGTTTCTGTACATTTTGTTATTGCATATGCGCATTTCGATAACTTATGTCTCTTGAGTACAGATGAAATCAAAACATTTTGGAAGTCCATAAACCGCAATGTGTGTACAAGCTGATAGAGAACAATTTACCATTAAGATCTAAATATAAAAAACTAAATCAGCTAAGGATAGAAATATGCAAGAAGGTGATACTCCTTAGTTTTGAACAAAATTTCTAAAATTAAGATATTGCAAGTTTCCAAATAAAATCTGTTTTCGGGTCAGCACCGAAGTATTGGCTACTGGTTTGATGAAAACCCTCGGAGATTGTCTACCAGCAGAGGTATGGTAATAAATATCGAAATAGTAAGTAAGTAAATAAGTAGGTAATATTTATTAAACAATTCACTGGCCCATGGAGGCATATAACAGTACAAACAAATATATGATTAGACACAACAAACTAAATTGTAATAAAATTATGAATATTGTAATTGGTTGAAGCGAGTGTGGTCAAATATATATCATTCAACAATTAGCAATGACAATTCTATAAATTCAATAATATACATGTAGTTAAAAGAGAATGAGAATAAATAAAGTCATACCTATCTCGTGTCAACAGCACAGCAGGTAACATGATTTGATACTCTCTGACCAGCAGACACCAGGGGTCCATGTCATTAGGTGATTAAGAAAATACGAAATTGTCGCAATATATAAAAAAACCTAACAAAAATTGTTTAAAGTATATAATTTTTATGTTATCTAATATTATTAAATTTAACATTTGAAATGATACATTGTTCCACTAGTCCTGCCTATGCCCAGAGCAATCAAACCAACATACTGGGATAGCCTGAATGTAGGGGACACCAGGGGACGATGCCTAGAGGACTATAGATAAGATGTCAGATGTGTTACCCGTGTCAAGAGCACAGCAGACAGCATTACAGGTGGCCAATGTACAGTTGAATATATCGAAATTACTGTAAATTTTGCTTCTGCATATGCGCATTTCGACAACTTATGTTTTTCAGTGCAGATAAAATCAAAACATCTGAAGTATCGAAATACGTGTAATGAAATGTTTTATTATTGCATTTATAAAGAAAGCAATCAAGATACATTTCTTCCATGTTGTTATTCTTTGACAGCATTATATGACGCTCTGATATAAGTATGGTCAGGACACCTACACCCTCAAAATTCCTACTTGGATTTCCTTAATTTCGTTATATTTTTGAAAAATGAAATCCTCCTTCTCTGTGAGTCAGCTCATAAACGAAGGTCAATGTTGAATGTGTTGTAAGATGTTTCCAGATAAGAAAAAAAACTAGTACTTATGAAGGTAAAAAACAAAGGATATGCGATCGGACATTTTAAACAGTGGCTTCATTTTACTGCATAATGGTCATATATAGAAACTGAATCTACAAGAGCTTCGGTAATTACTTACTAATCGAGTGAGCGTAGAGTGTCACTGCCCGACTGTAAAAGAATTGAATAATTAATGATATAATGCCGTATTTAAAATTTAATTTTTATCCATTCCCAGAAGAGCTTCGAAAGAGTTATAGCGTTTGACGGTTCGTCAGTTACTTTTGCGTCTTTGATAGTTCTTGAAGTTGGTATATAAACTAGGTTACATTAATGCCCGAGTGACTCGGATAAAGTATGTATTAAAGTCCAGATCTGAGATACAAGAGCAGGTATTGATGATTTTTTTTCAGTGGATGCATCTTTGACAGTTACAAGGTTCCTGCAAAGAATAAGGACAAACTGACTTGTATTCCATGCTTGAGTTTGGTTTGGGTACCCATAAACCAGTTTAACCCTACTGCTGGCTTTTGCTAGTGCCGGTACCAAGTCCGGCTGTTGCGAGTTTCGATCGTTATTTACGTTTGTCTTTTGTCTTATTCGTGTTTTCTTGTGTAGTTCCTCGCAGATTGTGGCATGTAATTATAATTTTTAGTCACTGTAGGTGTTTCCTCTTATCCATTTATTTTTTTTACATTGAGTAAAAAGCATGTTATTGTTATTTTCAGCCATTGTAGATGTTTCCTGATATCCACGTTTTATACGCCCATCGAAAGACGGACGTATTATGGTATACCCTCAGTCCGTCTGTCTGTCCGTCCGTCCGTTAACTTTTTGGTTTCCAGAGATTTTTCCTGTAACCGCTCGCCATATTGATTTTTTATATTTTGTACAGAGTTATGGCCCTTGGACTTAGTGAAATTTTGAAAAATATAGGTTTCAGGAGTTTTTTCTGTAACCGCTTGACATATTGATTTCATATTTAGTATATGAGTATATCTAGATGAGATACAGATCAAATTCGAATTTGGTTCCGGTCGGTTGATTTTGTATAGAGTTATGGCCCTTGGACTTAGTGAAATTTTTAAAAATATAGGTTTCCGGAGTTTTTTCTGTAACCGCTTGACATATTGATTTCATATTTTGTATATGACTATATCTAGGTGAGATACAGATCAAGATCTAATTTGGTTTCAGTCGGTTGATTTTGTACAGAGTTATGACCCTTGGACTTAGTGAAATTTTGAAAAATATAGGTTTCCGGAGTTATTTTTCTGTAACCGCTTGACATATTGATGTCATATTTGGTATATGAGCATACGTAGGTGAGATACAGATCAAGTTCGAATTTGGTTCCAGTCAGTTAAATTTGTACAGAGTTATGGCCCTTGGACTTAGTAAAATTTTGAAAAATATAGGTTTCCGGAGTTTCTTCTGTAACCGCTTGACATATTGATTTGATATTTGGTATATGAGTATATCTAGTTGAGATACAGTTCAAGTTCGAATTTGGCGTTGGTTGGTTGATTTTGTACAGAGTAATGACCCTTGGACTTTGTAAATTTTTGAAAAACATCAGTTTCTCCACCTTTTCTTTACAATGTGTGAAAATGTCCATTTGATATATAGTTTATGATTGTATGTTTATAAATTATGGATTAAGTTTAAATTTGGTTCTTGTTTAATGATTTTTGTGGACAGTTATGGCCCTTGGACTTAATATTTTTTGAAAATTCATTTTTTACATATTAATTTGATATTTGTTGAATGGTTACATCTTAGTAATGCACATATTCTGTTTCATTTTTTTTCAGTCAAAATTTTGTTGTGGTCAAAAAGTTCGAGTTGACAGTTGACGGGC